>OVAV01000769.1:0-15988 GCA_900406375.1 Iberis amara | reverse complement strand
ATAGGCCCATAATCAAAGTATCAAACCTCAGACCTGTGTGGTACGTGACCGGGGGGAGGGGTTCGGTGTGTGGTGCCATTGAGCCACACATCTCTTTCGAAAATATAACACCACCGATATGTTTATTTATACCCTTAAACTATATTTAGTCACAAAACAATGGCTTATGAGTTATTATTTAGTCACAAAACAGTCACAAACTATATTTATGAGTCAAAACAATCTGGGTTTCAAAAATTTTAGTAAAAAATTTACTAAACACATCAGCTTATGAATTTTAAAGTTTTTTCTTAAGTTATACTCCCTCTGTTTCATGTTAATTTTCCTTTTAGAGTTTAATTTTTGTTTTTCATTTTAAGTGTATATTTATGTTATTAATGTATATTTTAGCTCATTTATCCAAAAAAATTTCATATTCTCTTATCTCATTAATTATCAAAACCAGATAATGTAATGTATTAATTAGGGGCAAAACAGAAAAATGAATTATTTTCTTAATTTGTGTGAAATAACCTAAATTGACAACTATTACAAATCAGAGGAAGTAAACATTAATGTTAGTGTTTTCGTACCTATATTAAACTTATGACACTAATCTTATATTACATACAAGTTATTTTATTTTTACATGTCACATAGTTAAAATTCTCACAAAAATATAAACTACTATTATATTCGTCTTTGTCTTTAGAAGAGGACGATTCATTGCACTCAAATTTATCATTTGGTTCTGCATCTCCAACATCAAACTCGAAATCACCAGCAGTTGGGTTCGAATATTCAGTTAGACGGCCTACAAAGATTTCGTCAATCCTAGCTAAAATAATAAGATCGTCATTTTCTCATTGCAAAAGAGGAGATGGATCATTGACTTTTTATTTCCGATAATATTTTTCCTTAGATTGAATTTCATAACATTAAGCAATCTCTCTTTTGGTACTTTTGCATACATATACAGAATATAACAAACTTGATTTTCTTGAGAATATGAAATAAGAAAACATAAAAATTATTAGCTTCGGTAATTAACAATAATCTCTACTTTACAATAATTAACTAACGAATTTAATGACGTACCGAGAATATGGTTCGTAATTAGTATATTTTTCAGAGGAAAAAAAAATTTTCACACCGTCATCTCTCTATGTGCCTTTATCAGTTGGGTCAAACGATTTACATTTGAAAAGGGTAATATTCAAAACAACTAGATCAGGTACTGAAGTTTTATATATCTATTAAGATCCCATGAAAAGTTGCTTCGTATTCTGAATTTGAATAAATGTTGCCTTCGACACATACTTGATAATCACATGTTTTCCACTTATGCCCACGAGTGCGTGTATAAAACTATTACCCTCTTGTAAAATAAATAGACCATGTTTTTGCCTTGGTTTGTAGTCCTTTGACTAGATTTTTAAACGGATAATTATGAATAAAATCTAAAAAAAATCTAAATTAAAATTATAGACCATATCTTTTTAAATTAAAGATATAGGCTAATATTGACATAATTATTATTTTACCTTAAATATTAATTTAATTAAATATTTTCTGTATAAATATATGTCTAATAATGATCTTAAACATATACTATCATTAAGCACACTTTAGAGCCAACAATTTGACATAGAAATCCTTTAAATCTTTGAACAAAGTATGATTATAAATTAGTATTTGTATGCATACTTAATTAGTAAATTTATTGTGCATAGTTATATTACTTTGTTTGTTCCAGATTTGTTAGGTAGGGTTAATATGTATAGTTAATTCACAGATTTTGACGCATATTTATTTAGTAAAGTTTTTGTTTCAAATTTGTTATGAAAAGTTATTTCGTAGTGGTTTTTTATTGATCTGGATGTGTTTTTATTAAGTACAGTTTCTTCGAAAATTTATTTTTAAAATTAGTTGATGTGTATAGTTATTGTACATATTTTGGTAAAAGTTGTTTCATATACGTATTTAGAAAAGTTACAGTTATTAAGTAGATTTTATATGCAAAGTTGTTATATTGATTCCGCAAAAATATTTGTTAGGTACTGTTTTAAAAAATTTTCTTCTGCATAACTATTTTCGCAGTGTTGTTGAATGTTTTCTTCTTCAAAATTTTCAAGTTTTCAAAAATAATTTACTGAAATATGATAATTAAAAAAAAAACAAGTCAACGAAATATGATGATATGATTTAAAGTTGTTTTTCATACATTTTACTATAAAATAGACTACCTTTTTAACTAAGAAAAATTTAGCCTATTATTTTAATTACTGTATTATTTTTGGCCTATTTTATTAATTCTCCCATTTTTAAGCCATTTAGAGAAAAATTCTTCGTCGTTATAAGTCTTTGATAAGACTTGCAATATTATATGTAATATTAATTAATTGAAAAATAAATCGTATATACTAAAATTAATACATACATTTTCTTTAACCCACGAAGAAAAGTTTTTATCTCTAATTGCAAACACCCCATCTTTAAAGAGTTCCAGATATGAATATCGGATTTGATCATTGAAAAAAATCTAATTTCGTAACGAAAAAAAATCTAATTAGTTTTTTTGTATTAAATTATGATATGCATATCACAATTTCAATGCCAAGAATATGCTTTTTCGTTGGACAAAAAAATTCACAATTTTGTAACACATATGCATGAGCACAAATGTAATCTTTATCAAATACCATATTTCCTTATTTTTCCCACTTGAACGACCTACATGAGTAAATATATCTAAAACTCCGACAATTGGATATACAAGGATTTCTCCTTCGTTAAATCTTGTGGATCTTTTCATAAATTATACTCCTTTGATTTTGTGACCAATTTCTTTGCAAAAAGCACATATAAGGGGCATCCATATAGAGTTTAGGAGAAGGATATCTTTATTAAATAAGGCATAGGAAGCTTATATACAAAGAGTTGGAGTAGCCCTCAAGGGTTTTCTTTTATATATATATATAATATCTAATTTCTATATGGTAATTCTTAATATGCCCCCTCAAGATGGATGGGCTAGAGACACTCCACTCTTTTGTGTGAAGTGTCGGAATGGAAAATGTGGTAATAGTTTAGTCAAGACATCAACAAGTTGATCTTTTGTGGAAACATGAGCAATATGAGAGAGACCCGATTGTATTTTATTACACATGTAGTGGTAGTCAAGAGCGACGTGTTTTATATGGGAGTGAAACACGGGATTAACACAAAGGTACAGTTCTCCAACGTTGTCATAGTAGATGACCTGGGTGTTCCGTAATGTGAACCCAACCTACGCAACAAAGATCAGATTCAGAGTAATTCAACGCTTGTGTTTGTAACGACTCGATATTTAGCTTCAGTGGATTTACGAGCAACACCTTTTTGTTTCTTGGATGAACATGAAGTAGGTTGTCCACCAACCTATACTATATACATTTTTGTGGAAATGAAATCTTCGGTGTCACCAAACCCAATTCGTGTCCAAAAAAACATGAAGATTGAGATTAACCCCTTCGCGGAAATGAAAGTCAAAGGCTACGGTCCCTACCAAGTACCAGAGAACTCGCTTTACTACTTGCCAATATTCTGTATTGGGCTAGTGCATGAATTGCTACAAGTGGTTGACAACGAAGGAGACGTCTAGGCGAGTAAAGGCTAGATACTAGAGGCTGTCAAGGATGCTGCGATATTTTGTTACATCTTCTAAAGGAGTCTCTGATCTTAGAATGAACTTAGGAGAATGATATTTTTATTAACAGAGGCATAGGAATTTTATATACAGAGAGTTGAAATAGCCCTCAAGGGTTTCCTTATATACATATACATACAATATTTAGTATTTATATGATGATCCTTAATAATCCATGGGGTTGAAACAACCACTGTGCAAATATCACCGGAGTCAAACTACACATTAATAGCCTTTGGTAAGAACTTCCGTGGGTCAATGATAGTGAACACTTTGACGAATTCTAGGCTGGATTTGTTTGTCGTGGTCGAATGAAGAAATTGGATATCTCCAACCAAGCTAACTATGTACTCTAGAATGTCATCGTTGAAAAATTGGAAGGGCACATTGCGGAGCTCTAATCAAATGGTCATAAAAGAAATTTTAGGCTTTGACGGCACCACACCAGGCTCCCATTTGCCCACAAACATGATTTTCCTTCAATCTGCCATTGAGGTTGAGAACTCTTTTACTGTGTCGAGGCATTTGGGATTTTAAACAAGAAGGCATTACTCTCCATATTCTATACGAAGATATCTCTATAGTTCTTGCTCCAATTCCATTTACAATTGCGTGAATGGTATTTTGTGCAGGCGGGTCAAAGTAAAATTGACCAAGCGCAAACGATTACCAAAAACTCTTATTTTGTCAATCACAGAATTATGGATGTTAACGAACTTTTCACCTGAAGGGAAGATGAACGAATCACCTTTCGTTCAAGCTTTCTGGTATTTTCTGGTCACGCCAGAAGGTCATTGAGCTAGGCTTCGTCTTATCCATTGGAGAGCCGATTTTTCAGTACCTACGGCGGGCAAGAAGGGCTGGTTGGCTAGAACAATTGAAGGAGTGACCTTCACAGCTAGGATTGCTATTTGGACAACATTCGCAGGCGAAAGAAGGTCAGTTTCTTGAAGATCCAAAACAGTAGGGACAGAAACCTTATTGTCGGGGACGGAGAGAAGTTCATTAACACTTGAACCAACCTAAATTTGAGCAGGGACGCTAAGGATTCGCATATCAACCACAAGAGACTTATGAGACGAAGGACTCGAGACAGGGGACCCGAGGAGGACGATAACTGGGGGGTTTCTCTTCCCATAAGGTGAGGAGGACCTGAAGAATATGAGGAAAACAGAGGGAGTCTGACGAAGTTGAGACCACCAGGAAAAGTTAGAAAAGATAGGAGCAACTATATTCGCCACTAGAACAGAGAGAAAAAAAGATTGACAAAAGATATTTATTATCATTAGATTTGATGTCAGTGAATAGTGATATACATCTTCTTAATATAAAAAAGTGAAAACTTATGAACACAATACAATTTTCAACTTGGACAACACCAAAATCGAGTGTTATATTCACTAGAATAACCTATTGTAACCGAACCGAAAATTCGGTCTTGGTTCGAATTTGGATACCTTAAAATAACCGATTGGATTTAAATTGTATTATCCATTGGTTTCAGCTTGATTACTAACTGATAACATGTGGATAACGACATACATGGAAATATAAATATATAACATTATTACAATTTATTTTAAATACATAAAAAATGATAAAGTTAAAAACTAAAAGATCCGTAAGAGCTCATTATGAATTTTTTATAAATTGAAACTTGATAATTATAACTTGAAACTTGATGATTATGTTTTTTTTAATTCGGTTACTAAAAAACTAAAAACTTTGTTAGTATGTTTGATATTAGAAAAAATTGAAAAATTGGCACTTATATGTTTACTAATTTTGGAAACTAGGTACTTTTTGATCTTCGTTGTAAAAAAGTGTTTTTCTCTGAATCAATTATTGTCATACCCCTTTATATAATTACATAAAAAAATTTATTTAATATAAAATTTTATATTAAAATTTTAATATTAGAATTCTATGATTTTTAATAATATTATCACAATAATGTTATTAAGGAAAGAAACATCTACTTTTGTCTAGATTAATTTGGAGTCAACTTCATCTTCTCCAAAGCTACTACTCGTGCGTTTTCTTTTCTGGTGGACTATCCACTTCTCTGGCGAGGTTTACAAGTTTTGGTGGTTCCTTTGACTGTTGATTTTCTCTTTTAAAAGGAAGACTAGTGCATTTTTCATCGGCTCTAACTGGTTCGATTGCTCCTTGTAGGTTTGATTTTAGCAATTGATTTTGGCATAATGTAGATGAAATAATTTCATAGTTTATGGGTTTGCATGTTATTATTTATGGATTCAATTTCATAGTTTCTTCATCTAATGCATACTTCTTCTTCTTTCTTTCTCACTTTTCACATAATCTCTCTATAATTTTCTTCTAATCAGACACTCTGGTTTGTGATAATTCTATGTTTCTTCGACTTAATTATGTGTGGCTGTTACTCTACAATTTTCCTTTTTTTGTGCCATTCACATAATTTTCTGTTGTTCTTATTTCTCCACTTAAAAGGTCCGGAAAATCGGTCACAAATTTGAGTTATTAACCACGATTTTCAAAGATGTTTGGGTTTGGTTTGAAGGTGTTTTCAGTTTATTTTCATAGATGTTTGTGTTTGGTTTAAAGTTTCATATATGTGCTTAATATGTATGCATATGAATAATACTCACACATGTGAATATTTTATGCACTAGAATGATATGCATGCATGTGAACTGAATTCATACATGTAAATTAGATTCTCTCACATGAATGGTTTTCATGCATGTGAATATTAATCAGATTTTGTTACACAAAATCAAAGCTTTTTACTCTCCATTGGTTAATATACATATATATATATATATATATTTTGCATAGGTTGTGGTGCCGATAAACGTATCAATTTGTCGGTAGAAGAACTAAAGGCATGGGTAGGAGAACAGATGCAAGACATGAAAGATGTGTACTAAAAACTTCTATATAATTGTTTACAACAAAAACTAGTTTGATTTACTTTTTATGTTATTGTAATCCACATTGTAATTTGACAAGTTTACTATTCACGATCGATATTCACCACTCACAGTCGTTGTCCACCACTCACAAGCGTTATTCACCATTCACGAGAGTTACTTACTATTTACGAGAGTTACTCACCATTCACGAGATTTATCCAAGACTCACCATATTTATTCACCATTCACAAATAACATTCACAGTGTTTTTTTAATTTTTAGGTAAAAGACATAAAGTATAATCACAGTTACAATTAACATCTACAACAATAATGTACCTATGAGGTAAGAATAATAAAGTCTAGTATATCATGTTTTCTTTTTCATGTGTCATTAAATGTCGTAAAATTTAATAGATAATTTCTATATAAATTAAAGGAAAAGCACACAATTTGATGGTTTCCATAATCAATTAAAAGGAAAACTAAATAAAAGAATTGTCAAATAAACTAATAAACCAATTTTATATGAGATGATAAATTAAAGGGTATTTTCGGTTTAATTATGTTGACTTACCAAAAAACATCAAAATCACAAATTACTTTTCATTAAGTACTTAAACACCAATATTATTTTATAAAGTACCATTTTCAAAAAAAAAAAATTCTTGATATTATAACTTGAAATTTGATGATTATGTATTTTTAATTCTCTCTTGATTATTCGGTTTTAATCAGTTATTTTTGGTTTTCAGTTGGTTCTTTTTTGGTTTATCATTGGTTATTTTTTATTTTTATTCAGTTTTATTTTCGGTCGTTAATTGGTTACTAACCGAACCGAACCAATAAGTATCTGAACAGACTGAAACCGAAATATCTAAAAAACCGATTGTATACTATATTACCCTAACCATAATAACTGAAACGGAGCACAACCGAAACGAAACCGAATGGTTAACCGAATGTCCATGCCTAATATTGGTAATGGTCTAAGATTTTTTATAACCAGAATGTTCTTGACCGAAACTCATACATCTCACTAAGGTGAGATTCAAACCATGTTATATAACTCTATTTTGAAGAGCAGATCTCTCTCAATGTGAATCGAACCCGTGACTTTTCAGAACCCTATGTTTTGGTTTAACCAGAGGCGGACCTAAGTGGTAAAATATGGCGACACGAGCCCCATCTAAATTTTTTTGTTTTGGTTAAATAATTTTGTGCCCCAATTAAATTAACTCCTAGATCCACCCTTAGCCTTAACCACTAGCTGGAACACTAGCGAGAATCCGTATCAATACGTCAAATAAAATATGGCCATGAGATTGGCGTATCAATAAGCGTATGGTACTTAAGGAGAAAGAAATGATGGAAAATACCTGCACGTCTTGTGTTTTAAATTTCGAAGTTTAGGTTCTTAATTGAGTTAGGTTTCTTGAGCAAGAAATACAACAACCTGACTCCAAAACATACCATCATACAATAAATGTAACAATATTTACTCCAAATCGGTGTTCAAAAATCTTGTTTTTTCTTTTCACTTGCAGACTAGTTTCTAAAAATTAAGTCTGCCTCAGGCATAACGATATATATGTATTCTCTCAAGCTTGGCTCGCAAGCAAATGATGTCTTGAAATGAATACCATTTAAAGAATTGGCTCTCGGAATGAGAGAGAGAGAGAGAGAGAGAGAGAGAGAGAGAGAGAGAGAGAGAGAGAGAGAGAAAGCTTATAGGGCACATACCAAAAGTTTCTTCTTAATGCTTCTCTTCATTGCGTTTCAACACAAACACAGACCTTTCTTCTACTATTGTAGCTAATAAGCTTCTTCTTCAACACGACCAAAAGAAAAAAAGGATGACTGGATTCTACTCTTGCGGGTTTATTTTATTCTTGAGGCAAGAGTTGTCTATTGATGCAGCACGAGCTGCCTGTAACTGTATATTGTACTTTCTTTGAAGTAGTCTTAGTTTCTCCATAACTTCTTGGAATGTCGGTCTACAATGCGGTTCACTGCACCAATGATCTTACTCGCATTAGAACCATGTTAGTTAAACACAAGTTACATATGTGGGAGAGAGCGTTTAGAGTAAAGAGACAATGTAGATTAAAACTATTTAAGATCTATATGATGTCAAACTTTAGCCCTTTTATGGGCTAACTCAACTAAAAGACTAAATTTGCAGAAAATTTGAAGTAGACAAAAAACTCAATAGAATTTCGTTTGGGATCCATAAAAATTTATGGAGTACATATTTTATCAACCTTTTGTTTAGTTAAAACAGTTGTGTCACCTCTGCTGTCTTGTTATCAGACCAGCGATCGAACCTCGCCATTGGCTATACGAGTGTCTTTTCTCCTAGTTATAGAGTTTTGGTTACTAGGCCGACCCGTTGAGGTTCAGAAATTAATGTGACAAAAATAAACCGTTTCTTTACAAGTCATCAACTGTTCCAAAGTTCAGTGTTTCAAACTCATTAACTTTTGTTTTTGCTTAAAGAATCAGTTCTTGTTTGCTAAGATTTCAATAAAACTAGTTTCTATCTACTGCAGAAATCAGAGTGGCATACCCTTCTTAGTGAAACCACCATTAAAATACCGAAACACAATCGAGGCTTTTCTCTTCAAACAACGTATATGTAATTTAAAATTTGTAATACATACCTATGCCAACAGCTTTCCATTAAAGAAATCCACTGAGGATCAACATCTTTCGGGACCTCCAGCTTCTGGTTCATAAATCCCACAGCTCCAATCACCTGCAAGTATCCTAAATAAACTGAAAATGCATACTTTAATTCAATTTTTGCGTTCATTTTATAAACGCATAGGAACTGAGAGGAGACTGAAAATGCAAACTTTCTTAGGCAGAGGGATGTTCTGCAATGAACACTAAACCTCTAATTTGTGCAAAAGTTGATTTGATCAGAAAAAGATCACTAGCCCATTCAACTTGCAGTCGGTAGTTTGATACGGTAATCTGTTTTTATTTTATTTTAATAGCGACCCAATTGCTGCAGTATATGTACCATTGAGATTCTTTCATGGATATATATGCCTTTGTATATCATAAAAATTAGATACGGCCAAGTTTTATGTTTCCCAGGATCTGGAAACAGGTTTTGACCTTTTCTTTCTACATGCCGAAATTATACCTGCATAGCATTTAGATTTTGCCACGGGATCTTCTCGGTCACAAGCTCCCATAGTATTATCCCAAAGCTGTAAACATCAGACCTGCAATTTAAATAGTAAGAGGTACATCGTTAGAGATGAAGATTAGAACAGCAACAAGGAAAGAACCTTAACCAAGTAGAAAATGAGAATACTTTTCATCGGCAGCTTCATTACGAAGAACTTCTGGTGCCATCCATTGCGGCTGCAAAACATATAAAGACTTTAAGAGGGAACTGACTTCATACGAAAAGAGGATCAGTTTGGCATGTACCGTTCCCCTTCCAGTCTTCGTAGTGAGGTACGTCTCATGCTTGATACGTGAAAGACCAAAGTCAGCAACCTGTTTGAGATGACACGGTAAGTTAACTACGCAAACCGAGCCTTTTCTACGGTCAATACTAACTTGGAATTCTGCAATCAAAATTCAAGCCACTCTTTTCTGGTACATTCACAAAAGACTAGTCATTATCTGAAGGTTCATTTTTGTTTGGAATATATTTGATTTTTTATCTGATTTTTGCATAACCCTTTAAAGTCTAAAGCATAGAATATCGTCAATCAAATGAATATTTCTCATGCAAGTTCCTGTGGTCTGACACAATGGAATTACTAGATCTAACATCCTTATCTTTTCGTACCTAGACTAGTGTTTTCCGCCCATGTCACACACAAAAAAAAAAAAACTGAAAGTCCATTAGAGAAATTTCATGTATGTAACTCCTGAAATCAGAAAATAGACAGCATTTTGTAGGTATAAAATTATTCGTTTTAGCTTCATTAGAATACCAAAAAGGCATGATGGAAAATTATTCCTTGACAGTTTAAGAGATACTATATAAATTTAACAATGGGAACAGTACCTTCACTGTCCAGTTTCGATCGACCAATAGATTTGATGACTTCAGATCGCGGTGAATGATGGGTGGACTACAGTGGTGAAGATAATTCATGCCGCGAGCCTGTAGAAGAAACATGTAAATAAATTATGTATCATATTGAATAAGATGTATGGTGACTGAACCAGAGTGGAAAAGAATAATATGGAAGGCAGATGCAACAAGAATCAGAACAGAGCAGCTTAAACTTACAAAACTGTAGCAATACAACTGTCAATATCCACACAACTGGAAAATCAAGTGTTTAACTAATACTCACAATGTCCGATGCCATATGGATACGTCGCCTCCAATCCAGTTTCGACGTGTTCCTCTGCAGCAAAGAGAAGAGACTACCACTGCATATGTTATTTGATAAATTTAGCATAAGTCAGAGTTCCAACAACAGAAAGCAAGTGTACTATTGGCCAAATATATGAGACCAAACCGTGGAAGGAACTCTGTCACTATACAGAGACGCTGAGGTGATGTGACGGCTCCCATAAACAGTAGAACATTGGGATGTCTAAGTCTTTTCATCAATGATACCTTCAGAATAAAGTAAACCCAGCATAGGTGCTTCAAAATTAGAATGAGTAGCTGATCTGAATGATTTAACTTTTTGGGTAGATGTAGATTGGGAGAAAAATTTGTATTTGAAATTTGTGGTAGTTTAGATAATAATTTCCCTCAGGAAAGTCTAAGGTAGCAGGCAGGTGTCACTCACTAAAAACAAATGAAAATACCAATTATGTTTTGTCAAACATACTAAGAGAAGTGATAGAAGACATAATACCTCTTGTCTAAAAGATGTTATAATCTCTTCTGAATATTCTTGTTTGGAGAACACCTTTACAGCCACATCCTGCAGCGACATCATCAAGCAACTCTCAGTAAGATTACTTTGTTCATGATTTTCTCAGGGAGGCTTGTAAAACGTTACATATTCTACAACATCAACAGAAGATAAGAACGTACAGATCCAAACCATAGACCATGATAGACAGTTCCACATGAACCTGCATGGATAAAGAGGGAAATTATCCAAGCATGTTAGGAGAACTGAGGCCAGAAAATCACATAAACTGTATGTTGTATTCAGAATCAGAAAAGATTACATCACCTTGCCCAATTTGTTCCCCAATTGTCATATCCTCCCATAAAATTTCATAATCCAAGCAGTCAGTATCCCTATCAGCCAGGTTCATAACACTGCTGCTAGTACTTCCACGGCTGCTAGCACTACTTCTGCAGTTCATATTAACAGATGATGACCAAGACCCCATAGCCTCGTTATTGGCACCCTTGATACTTTCACATGCCTGGCTTTCAAACTTCACACTATGAAAGGAATTACGTTGATGAGCCTGTTCTTTTCGTTGTTCAGTCTGCACCCAAGGCCATACAGAATGGACATGCCTTCCCGCCAAACTGTCCTGTTCATTTCCCTTCCATTGCCATGACAAACCTTTCTTCACCATACATTCTTCAGCTTTTACGGTAAGTGTCTTAGGAATAACAGAGTTTCCATCATTTACATCACTGGAATCTCTGGAGGGCTTTAAAGAAGACTTCTGATCACTACGTAAGAACACTCCAAAAGGAGACTGGATATAATTCCCCCTAGGTGTGCAAGCATCACTTGTTGATCCATCTTCCTTCCGGTCCGAGAAAGTAGCATCAAAGAATCCCTGATCCGATTGATGGCTGTCCTCACTTCTACCCTCAAGGTGTGCATCATTTTTAGCACCAGCTTGCATTGTCAACCTGACCTTGTTGCCCACCTTGGATGTCTGCAATTTTGACTACACTAGTCAAACGATGCAAATTATAAATACTGAAAATTTGCAACATACAGTTAAACTAACCACATCTGATATTTTTGTGGCTATAGCAACTTGCATAGGCTGCTGAGCATCAAGGCCAAGTTTCAATACAACAGCCTCTTTTGAGTCGAGACCAAGCTTAGATGCAACACTATTAGTCGCTTGGATGAAGCTCGTTTCCCCTATTTGCCCCCTTGTCTTAGCTGGAATGACTCTCGGATCTTGGTAGAGTGCCGAATAGTTAGTGATACATATGATCCCAATAAGAGAACCATCATCATCATAAAAGGGAGATATTGTAGTCACTACTGAAAACCTCTCTCCTGTTTTGTTCTTGACAGGGAACTCACCAGTCCAACTCTCTCCGCAGCTGCAACGCCGAGTGATATTTTTTGCAACTGCAGCGTCCTGAACATCTACAAGAATATCAATCGGGTCTTTTCCAAGTGCTTCTGAAGCTGAGAAGCCATAAAGCTGTTCCGCCATTGAGTTCCTGGAACAACCATGCCATCGAATTTTGAATCTGAATATCAGTTGGGACCATATCAGGTACAGAAATATTTATATAGCAACCGGAACAAGATGCTAAATCTACCAGATGAACGAACAAAAGAGTTCCTAAACTATAGGAATCAAATCCACAATCTTAAAATCTGACAACTAATTCTTGATCCGAAAATTTTCTTGAGAAATATAGGAAACAAAACTATGAAAACCAAATTTGGTTCACAAATTTGAACTACTCACCAAAAGATTATTTGCCCATTTAGATCGAAGACATGAACAGCTTGTGCCATAGACTGCAAAATATTCAAATACTGTTTATCAGCGAACTTGCCTGCCGATTGTTTCACGCCACCAGCTCCGGATTTTGCATGACCTCGGCTCTCCTTCCGAAGCGGGGAAGCGTGACGGAACGACGTCACGCCGCACTTTCTCCACATCGGAGTTCCGTCCGCACTGTTTCTCCTAACAGACCGTTGAGGCGACACCGAATGCGAGCGCTGCTTAATCTCCGCCGATACCTTGAGCTTTGACATCTCCCGTTTCAGATGCTCTTGGCTTTCCTCTAGCTCTCGTATCTTCTTCAGAAGCTCCTCCGCCGGTGGAGTCTCCATTGCCAATGAAGAAACTCAAAAATAGTAGACGGAACAACAGTACTATCGCTCTAGACCGGAGATCAAATCCAAAGCTAAGTGAGTTGAATCGGAGACCCTACAAGTCAGAAGAAGAAGCTGAATCACAGAGAAAATGGTGAAAAGCGTCTGAAGGAAGATTTTCGAGAGAGAATTTAGCAATATTTGAAGAAAGCTCTATTGTTATGTTCTTCTAAACGGAGTCAACAATAATGAAAACCTTCTCTGCTTACCTTTCCTTCTTTTTTTTCCCTTCTGATTTTAGGTTTCTTATTTTGTTCTTACCTTTTCCTTCCAGTTTTCAATTTTCTTTTTCTTCTAAACATGATTCGAACAATTACTTAAATTAATTATTATCTTGTTTATCACTTAGTGCCTATTCTTAATAATAAATAATCGATACACCAGATATTTAAAATATTTTGTTTTCCTTTCATACATCTACTATAATCCGTCGACGAAATATATAATTAAAGGGCTGAAGAGTGATGATAATAGATGGATTGTGGAGAATTTGGTGATTAATTACAATAAGACACTTTATTCATTGGAGGATGTTGATATCTCAGTAGCCAACTTACCCGAAGGGGTTTTCCAAGATTAATGTAGATGCTAGAATTCACTAAGTAAATTTATAAAAATTTAGGTAAGAAATTCATAGAATTTCATACTGATAAAAACAAATTATAACACAAATTGATATGAGAAAATATAAAATATAAATATGAGTTTGTATTGATTGATGAATATGATCTAAAGCCTGAGTCCGCGTACAAAAATAATATNAAAAAAAAAAAAAAAAAAAAAAAAGATCATGCCCTCTTTTTCTTTCCCTCTATTTAAACTACTCAGATTTTCTTCAGATTCTTGTTGGGGCTTCCACATACTTCGGGCTGCAGTTCCGATATTCTCACTCAGCTTGAATTCCCACGAACCCACGATCTCGGCGTATCCCAGGAAACTCGAAACGGTTGCGACTTGGACTTTCCCTACTCGGGTTATCTTTCAGTCGTCCTGCGTCATTTCAGTCGTCATGTCATCTTTGAGTTCGGATCCAGAGTGAGGAGAAGATATATCCATGCAGAACCGAGAAGTTGTTAATATATTCGTTGTTATGATCTGAGCTGATTTTTCTCCAAGCGGTTACAAAATTAGGAAAGAAATCTCAATAGTCTTCGTTATTATCCCTCAACTCATCCAAATCTTCTAATTAATCTGAAATTGGAAAGTAGGCGCCTTTAGGTATGATTGCACTTACAAAAGGCGGTTCATCAAATCCAAGACACTTACTTTTTTCTTTAATCACTTGAAACCGTCTCTCCCACTCCCATTTCAACCGATGTTTCTCTTTCTCTCCTCGACATGATAAGGTAAAATCTTAAGGTTATTTTCTTTACCTTAGCTAGGGTTTGCGTTCTTCTCCTCCGACCTTGCTTTCTTTTCTTTCGATTTCCCTTCATCTTTCTCTGTCTCCGGGTTCGCAATCTTGAAAATGGCGAGTCATCGTGTCCTCCGCTGTAGAAGTAAAAGCTCGTCGTCCCGAACCATGGACAGCGTCAGTGTTGGAACCCCTGCGGTCTCGAGCAGGAAATCTAGGATTGTCGCTGCTTCGACGATTATATCTTTCTCGACCACACGTTCTACAGTAGAGTCGGTGGCGTTGATTTAGGAATTATACTTCCCGACGGACATTCGTTATGTGATTCCCCGACCAGATCATTTCCGAGACTCTCCTCCTCCTGGGTTCTTGACGGTTTACAAGATGTTCTTTAAGACATGCAGACTCCGATTTTCAGTTCCAGAGTTGGTGGTCTGTTACCTCCGTCGTCGTAGGATGGCGCTGAGCCAACTGCAACCAAAAGGTGTTCGCCATGTGATATTTATGATGATTCATGCTCGTGAAAATGGGTTCGAGCTAGGCTGCGACATGCTCGAGGAGATCACTCATGTCAAGAGGGGTCCAAAAGGCGTTCTTTGGTATATCGCAAACAAACCCAACCAAGTGTTTACCTGAGGGAAAACGCCTAAGGACGAAATCAACTGGGAGCGATTTTATTTCTTTCTCGAAGTTAACCATTTGTCTTTCGGGACGAAAGGCCCTGTGGATTTACAGTATGAGTGGTCTACATCTAATGGTGTGATATCCCCCAAATGTTTTTTATTATTTTGTTTTTGTACTTTGGATGTTTTGATTCGAGACATCTTTCTTAATTCTTTTTATATTGTTCGCGTTTATTGACTGGTTGTTTGTCTTCTGTTTTTCAGCTCCGCATCTAACGACTGTGGAGGATCCTTCTCCATAATACTTAAAGAACTGTAGCCTCTTGGAGAAGAACGCCGTGAATCATTGGAACACGTTTACTGGGGAAAGTGATAGGTTAAGAATTTAATCATAAACTATTACTGCAGAGA
>OVAV01000768.1:0-15993 GCA_900406375.1 Iberis amara | reverse complement strand
AGTTCAAGTACTTATTGAGCTTGTTAGGAGTTTCTTCTGAGGAATCAAAGAAGCTGCTGAGGTCTGGAGTTCACTATGGGTTGAAGAAGGGAAGATCAAAGACGCTAAAGGAATGTTATGGTTTCAGAACCAAGGTGGAGTTTGTCGGATTATAGTGTGGTTACATGAAACCATTACTCTGTTTTTTATAAGGCTTGAAGCAATTCAAATTAAACTCCTAACCGGTTCTGGTTCATTTAAAGAAAACCAGAGAAAATCAATTTGTAACAGAAGACTTGGTTAAGTGGAATCAAGACGGCGTCGTTGTGGAGCTACTTCTTCAAATCAGAAGAAAATCGTTTTGGAGTTTGTTGCAGAGCCGTTGAAGTTCGTTGAATCTGTTTCTTGAGTTCTTGAGCTGTTATAAATAGGGGTTTTAGTTTCTCTGGGTTAGATCGATGCAAGTGAGTATTGTATAAGCTCAATTGCACAATTTCGTTAAGTCGATAGAGAGATTGGGAGATATTCGGGTGAGAGTGTTTCCGGTAAACAATCCGGTGTAATTCGGCGGTTTCTTCTTCTTCATAGTGGATTCCGGGGTCAAACCTCGGTCCAGACGTAGGGAGCTTTGCTCCTGAACTAGGTGAACAAATCACTGTGTCAATTTCTTGTTTCTTTGTTAAATTGTTTATGACCTATCTTTAGTTCAAGATTAAGGTGTTTGTTAAGTGTTTCAGGTTGATTATCAATTGGAGTTGATCCGCAATCGCAAGATGATTGATATAATATTAAATTTTGCGTAGTGTATCTTACATGTTGGAAAAAATGAGCAGAAACCATCGTGGGCTGAGGCATTACTGGGGTCTCCGTGTGAGAGGACAACACACCAAGACAACTGGGTCGAAGAGGAAAGACTTGGTGTCTCAAAGAAGCGTTAATGATGCGGCATTGGATATTGTTTCACAAGCGGTTGAGAGTAACCGGACGCTAAGTTTATTGTTTCGGTGTGCGTTTAGCTTAGTTGCAGATCAAGTCCATTTGATAGTCATTAAAATATAATAATTTCAAACACATGATATATGGTTTGTTGCAGAGCGGATCACAAATACTATCAGAACCTATGTTATCTCTCACTCTTATATGATTGTAACTAAATCATTACAACACAAATGAACAAATTCTAGTTATGCATTTTACATAAGAGTGATGGAAGCCAAAGTAAAATGACATACATATCTTTGGGTAAATTTGTTTCCATTTCTTTCTTAAAAATTGATTAAACTTAGCAATTTTTTTTGTTATCGTCAATATATATTGTATTAATTTAGAAAACACAAACCCATTATAAGATACATGATATCCCACTGCGAGGAAGAAAGGAACCCATACTGGATAGATACCTCACACGGCAGGTTATACAAATCTCCAAACCGGAGATGAAATCCTAACTGAATAAGAATTCCCATAACGGGAGAACATAGTCTAGAAGAAACTAGACTACTAAACATTTTACATTCTTCTAAATCTCTGATAATCAGTATAAAACTGAAACATGCGATATTAGTAGGGAATATGTTACCTAGGAGTTGCATTCTAAAATTAAAACAACTTTAATATTATTAATTAAGCAAATTTCGAATGATATCTACTATATATTACAAAGAATTTTTTTTTAAAATATCATATTATTTGTCATTTAGTTAAATGAATAAATACAATATTTCATTAAAAAAAATATAACAAAATAAATATATGTTATCTTTGTAACCAAACACTATATAAAACATCTTTTACTACTATCCATATAACCAAACAAATATCTAATTGTATAAATATAAAATAAATCTTCATAAAATATATATTTAAAGTTTTTTAAATAATTATTTATTAAAAACGAAAAATATAATTAGCATATATCTTTATTGTCACTAATTATATATGTATTTGTTATCACTAATTATTAATTTAGTATTAAATATATATATATATATATATATATATGTACATACTGTTATATATTATAAACATATATTTAAAATGAAAATGTATGTACATATTCAATTATATTTTTTAACATTAATCTACTATATATTATATTTTCTCAAATGTACATTAATATAATATATATTTTTCAATATTTGAATATATATTTTTGACTGTTATATTTATAATTAAAATATATATATATTTTGAATATATATATATATTTATAATTAAAATATATTGACTGTTATACAATATATATATATATATATATTGTATAAATTTTATATTATATCTAAAGGTATATTTTCAAAGATAAAATAAATTTCGCGGGCAAGGTATCAACTAGTTGTGTAAAATTTTATAACATGACATCATCAAAGACGGTAAGATCTTTTCTAGCATTTTTTAGTTTAATTATGGGAAATCTAATCATTTCAGATCATTGACAGAAAAGAGGAAAAATGATAAAAGCCGATTATAAATTAGTACGTCTCAGTAAAGTCTTGAAACATTTAGTACCTCGTATAGGGGAAAAAATGGGCGACTCTTTAAAGTTTAAACCAAGGTAAAAATTAGAAGCACTATAGGAGTACAAAATTCAGCTGAAAAAGAATTAACTTAAGATCAGAGACTTAAAGTAGCTTATGTGTGAAACTTATCGTGCTGATCATTTACTACTTACTAAGCTTTTACTTTGGTTCATCAGAATCCGATGTAGCTCCGAGTTTCTGTTGTCGAGTCGTAGGAAGAGAATAGCTCTTCCTCTCTTTACCACCTGGTTTGGACGAGGCATTACCATACCAGATCATCCCAAGCACTGCAATAACCATGCCAAGAACCACATGCAGGTTTAGACCATCTCTGCCAAAGAAAAAGAACCCCATCGTCAGCACCAAGATTGTCTTCATATGACCTAGGACTTGGAATGAAACTGCTGTGAATCTCCCAATGCAGATGAACTGGCTCAGGTTTGTCCCGATCGCTATTGTGCATGAGAGGGCTATAAACATCTGCAGAAATCATTACCAAAAGATCAAGTACAAAGAATAGACTTGATGGAGATTTTGTTTAGTGTTTCTGGCACTTACCACAGAGGCATAGTTGTAATCATACATGTCCACTCGTTTGTTTGTTAACCAATAGTCAAGAAATGGACCGACAATCAACAATGTTGCAGCCTGGGCAGGAGCAGTGTGACCCAGTAGGTTGAATGAGCTAAGCGAATATTTTCGTTGAAGATAATGTACATACTGCAATTAAAAAAAAAAAAAGAAACTTTGTGTGAATCTTATAAGTTTAAAGTTTAAACACATATAACAGAAGTTAAGTTAGGAACTTACATATTGCTGCAAAGCAGTACTCCACACAGCCACAAATGCAGCAACAAAACCTTTGGTGTTTACACTAACATCAGTAACAGTGCAAACACCAACACCAACAAGAACAAGTCCTATGCTAAGCTTTGTATCTCTTGAGTAACGAATCTTATCAAGTACTACTTCCAACAAGCATGATACAGGGATCATGCTGAGCTTTGCAATCTAAGAAGCAAAAGAAGACAGACACCATAGAATCAACACAAAAGCGTTTCTTTATCCAATCAAGAGTAAGGTTTTACCTGATAAAACCCAACAGAGTTCCACATAAGACTAACGTTCATTCCAACAATAGAAAAGTTTGCAAATAGAATAAACTTGAGAAGCTCCGTAAATGGAAGATGAGAAGGCTGAATATAGCCTAGACACCTTAGAACAACTGTCATCAGTGTTGTTGTTGCGAAATGTAGACCGGTTAAGGTTGTTGCTGCATTGAATCAAAATGTAACGAAGAGCACAGATTTACAGATTAAAAAAAAAGATGTTTGAAATTGGATGTACCAAAGCTAAAGCCATATGTAGCCATTAAAGCTTTATTGACAATGATGATTCCAACGGAAGTAACAACATTGAACATCCAAGCAGCAGCATCTACTGTTGCCTTCTTATCTGATTTTTTTAGAGGAGGCATCGTTGTTGATTCGTCTTCTTCTTCTATCACTCAAATTCTTCAACTTAGCATTCTCCACAAAGAGATAAGCAAACCTAGACAAACCGAAACAAAATCGAATCCATTTACGATTATTAGCCAATTCGAATGTTATGAAATTCCCTAAATACCTTGAGAAAGAGATATTGTTCTCTCCCATCAGATCTGAACCGGAGATTAGTATAAACGATTTATAGTCAGAATTAGAAGACAGATCCAAGAAGATAACATAAGAAAAACAAGTGATTTGAATGAATAAGACTGATCTGATTTTATGAAACCTGAGGAAGACACAAGTTTCAAAAGCGATATGAAGAATCAAGAAAATCTGGTGAAGGGAGTACCTCAGAGAAGAACCGATCACGGCGGTGAAGAAAAGAGCGTAATATGACAGGATTGACGGCGAGACGGGCTGGTGGTGAGTATTTGGAAGGAAAGTGATCTGAGAGAGAGAAGAGAGGACAGTCTCGGACGGTTGTAATAAAGTTACGAACCAGCGATTGTGATCATAATATATGGAAAATAAACGTACGCTACTTTCTTTTGATATTTTTCAAATGGGAAATTGCTATGAGTAATCCTCCTAGAATTAGTTTTCTCACCTCTACTTAGAGGTGTCAAACGGACCGGTCCGCGTCCATTTGGCCCGCCCCGCAACGGATTTAAATATTTTTGACACATGGCGGGTTGACCCGCAAAGCCCATGGACAATTAATAGTATGTCCAAGCCCGCACCCGTGGATTTTGCGGTTTAGCGGGTTGGCCCGCGGGCCCTTTATTCATACTTAGATTATATAAAATTTAAAATATTCGATCAAAACGGGCTCGAACATTACGGTACAGATGCACAGCACAACATGCATGTCTCGCACTTGTGTACACCTACCAAGTAAGCGATCCAACATATATAGGTATACCAACCATCATGTTCATTATACAAACTATGCTAATTGACTTATAACATCTTAATAATACCTTAGTAAATCTAGTGTATATGCTTGCATGCCGGTCAGATATTATTACCAAATCCTCTTCGTCGCAGACGAACGTTTTCAACCTTCGAAAAAACCACTCCCAGGAATCATCGTTCTTGCTATCAATAATGCCATAAGCTAAAAGGAAAACCTTGAAATTTGCATTTTGAGACACCGTTGTCAGCAGAGTGTCCACAAACCTAGCCTTCAGAGAGGTTCCATTAACAACAACAACTTTTTTTATATACGTGAAGCCTTTAACACAGCCTCCATGTGCTATAAAATTGTACTTGAACCTTCTTGACCCGTCAGCTTCTATTTTAACTTTCATATAACATTTACTACCTTCGTTTGTATGCTCCAACAATGCCATGTAATTAGGCAAGATAGCATAACTTCCAGTGACCGACCCTAATGCCTTGTCCATGGCAACCTCTGTCACTCGCTATGCCTTCTAATAAGACACATTGACATGATATTCGTCAAGCATTATTTTCCTTTATCCAGATGGATCAGACCTCGCTTTATCCCTCGGTAATGCTTCGCGACAAGTAGTGCAATGACTTGCGTTGTTGCCAATTTATGGTGTTTACGTCACTCGTCAACTGGACAACAATAGGTCAATGTCGCTTGACTTATCTGGAAATTCTCCGACCTATCAATTTTGGCAGCGTAGAATCGCCAATGGGAAATGTATGAAGTGGACTTGAAGACCATGAAATAAGGTGCTTGTCTTGTTGTTTTGAAGTTGAACTTTCTGTTTATAGCATGGATGACAATTTTGATCTTGCAAACGACCTTGTTCTTGAAGACCCTACCAACACATACCTTGTCGCCCTCATAATCTATTTCAAAAAGCGCTCCATCAACTTGTGCAGAATGTTGAACATAGACAAATATCAATTTCGTTAGCCTCTCTATCGAGATAATGTAACTACTCATATATTCACTACAAGAAAACAGGCTTGTAGCAATGACGGAAAACGTTGCGCATTCTATGCAAATAAGGTATAGCAACATATTTTCATCGAATGTAATTTCGTTGCTAATTTATCGTTGCAAATTGGTAATCGTTGCAAATTACAAGCAGTTTTGCAATGAATTGGATTTCGATGCATGATGTCATTGCAAAATAGTGTTAAAATTGCAATAGTTTTTTCATTGCAAATTTTTGTTCGATGCAAAGTAGTTGCTATTTTCAAAAAATGTAAAATTGATGTAAAAGCGATGCACAAAATCGTTGCTATATTGTAGCGAAATAAGCATTGCAAAATTGAGTAATTGCAATATTTTATATATTAATAATTCTATTACTAAAATATAAATAGCAAAATTATTAAATTTTACGGATATTAATTCATATAAAAATGGAATTAGAAACAAAATTCAGTTTACAACAAAAGTTGTTTGGATTATAATTAAAATAAAAACTAATATAAAAATCGTTATCCTCTTGTTATATTTTGAGCTTAGGAGTTTGCAAAATATACCTAAATTCAGAAGTTTGAAAACGAATACCAGGGCTCAGGTATTTCTTCTCTAATTGCTGATAAAGATCAATGCAATCAGCATGGTGATTATTGGCCTCATATAACAAAGCTTAAAAAAATTTAAATATGGCAAATCAATCCATCGGAGAGGATTAGCTAATCAAACCTTTTTCAAAAAGAAAAAGCACCTCAATGGTGTTTTTAACCAACTTTACCACCAAAGAGTGTTAAACTTGGGATAATGGTAAGAACTCCTTCAAGAAACTCGATTGCTTGTCCATACATGCCTTTACCGTAAACCTTTTGACCTAATTCAAACATCAATTCAGTAGTCACTCTCCTTTGTGCTTGCTCGTGAGCTACTTGCTCTCACAAATAAATCTATTAGCTCATCTCCTTAGAAACTTCCACTTTGAAAACTACAAGAAAACATGAGACTTGCAACTACAAGCCTAGTTGCAAAAGCAGTCGCAAAAATAGATTTTATGACTATTTTGTGACTAACAAATATAGTCGCAAAAACTTTGAGTCGCTAATTGGTGGGAAAAGAGCTACTGATTTGTAGCATACACTTTTTGTAGCAAATTTACAACTAATTTTGGTAGTCGCTAATTCGTTTCTAATTAGTGACGAAATAGTGACAAAGTATTTTGACTACTTTACCACGTAGTTTTCTTGAGTCGTGAATATGTTGCAATTTAACCACTATTTAGTAACGATATTTAGTTATTTTGTGGTCACAAGTTAGTAGCAAATATTATAACTAAATTGTGGCTAGTCTGGCAAAGGTTTTGTGATTCATTTGAGACACTTTTTATTGATTGCATTTGTAATTTAGTCACAAAATTTGTGACTACTTAGCAAAAATATTTTATTTATTTATTTATGTAATGTTTAGTTTTGCCTACAAAATTGAATCTAAATTATTATTAATTTGAGATATTGATTATAAAGAAGAAAACTTTTTGTCGTTAAATACAAAACAATAACCAAACTGTTCTTTTTTTCCAACTTAATAACAAAAAGTTACAAGCCTTAAAGTTTAAGTTGCATCGATCACAAAATACATGAGCCTTACACTTAGCAATACCAAATTTACTAACAAAACCTAAGCTAAAACTACTGCAGAAACTAGAGAAACTATGATCCAATCCAAAGCTTCAACTTCCAAAAAACTACACTTCCAACTCCTAAACCTGAAATCCAAAGTTGCAAAACACAACTTATACCAATATGTACACAAAAACTCTTAAACCTGCAATCATAAAACAAAAAAACCTGAAACTTTCAAATCCTAATCTTAACCTGCAAGTGAACCTTAAAAACCAGAAACTACATTTGAAAATCATAAACCTGCATTGCAGGTGTTGTTGAAGTTGCGGTCGTCATCTCCGGGTTACTCCAAGCAGCCACGTGCGCCGCAAACTCCGGATTATTGTCTCGAAAGTAACTCACAATCATCTCCAAGTTGATAATCTGGTTTCGTTGTTCGGTATCACGAGGAGCAGCTTCGGCATCGCGACGCGCAATTTCAGTCTTTAATTCAGCATCTCGACGAGCATTATCAGCAGCTTGTCCTTCAATCTTTGCTTGAGCCGCCTTAAGCTGTTCTTGGAGTGATAAAAATGTAGCAGAAGCAGACTCACCATGTTTCCTCTTTCCTTTTCCATAAAATCGTTCAAGGCTACCAAGTCCATAATAATGTCCTCTTGCATTAGGTACAGAAGACTAAAACAATATAAGATTAGTAATGTAACACTTATAATAAAAGACTAAAAGTTTTATTTAAAATTTTATACCTCAATGAATAACACATTCAATTCTTTCGTACCAAGTTCTTCGGAAGGATCCAATTGAGATACTCTAACCTCCAAGTTTTTCTCATAATCTTCACAAATTCGTTTTGATTTCAAATTCACATACGTTCCATCCTTTTTTGTATGTGTCCTTATAAATACTTCTGCAAGCGAAACCGGTCTTCCCAACTCTTCCACCTGAAATACAAAGTAAAAGTTACTCAAAAGCTTTAAGTAATCTTTAACTAAACAGATTACATAAATTAAAATTACCATTTCTTGTTCAATTTGTATGAACGATTTCTGACCCGAATAGTGTTTACGGAGACCAAATCCATCACAAGGACTGGTCCGAGCCTTAAAAGTTTTTCTACTTCTTGCTATTGCTGCTTCTGTTTCCCAATAAGTGGTCATCTGTCTCCACAATGACTTTGTGATCCACCTTGGATGCTCCCCTTTACGTTTTACTTGGCTAACCATTCTTTTCATGCGCTTGCCACAAATTATATTGAACTCTTTATGCACTTCATCAGTGATCAATGGATCCCAAGTGTGAGAATGCTAAACATAA
Organism: Iberis amara; assembly: GCA_900406375.1. Classification (NCBI taxonomy): domain Eukaryota; kingdom Viridiplantae; phylum Streptophyta; class Magnoliopsida; order Brassicales; family Brassicaceae; genus Iberis; species Iberis amara. The sequence goes on along the minus strand of OVAV01000768.1, from coordinate 7,172 downwards.
AAACATTGTTTATATAAATAAATACTTAAAGCTAAGTTGAGTAAAGTAAAAGTATAGATGTAATTTACCGTGAAATCAATGAAGTATCGGTTTCGAATACCTGTTGGTACTACAGACCAGTTGTAATAAGGTCCATCGAATTTATCTTTCAAGATTTTTGAAATTTTCCGAGTCAATTTACCCTTATCTCGAGTAAACCTGCAAAAAAGAACCTCAATTCATTCAACAAACCAGAGATTCATTAACAGTTTATTCAAACTAAACCAACTCATCAAAGTTTAAAAAAACTGTATAAACAATAAATTAAGCATCAAGAACCAAAAATCAGTAACTCTATAAATCAGAAACTCTAAAAACAAGAACTAAGAAACATGGTCATGAACTTTCAGATACAAAGGTATCTGCATGCATACTTCAAGACGATATTAAAACCTAACAAAGACTGAAACTAACTTTAACTTCTGATGAGCATTTGCATTTTCCCAGGGAGGATCAATAACTATAACAAATGAGCATCTGCATATTTGACATCAATAAAATCAATACATTCGTAGGCTCATTCAACTACTGCAAAGAACCATATGATCATTACTGATCTATTAACAAATGACTCAGAACTAGTGAACGAGAGTCAGACTCAGTTTTAGCAATAACATCTATAGACTTATAGCACACGAAGGTAATTGTCAAATCAGACTTCAAGGCAACTCTATATACACTCAAACAACTAAACCAAAATCAAACTAAACCAGAGATTCTGATAAGCCTTTAAGAGTTTATTTCCGCAGGCCCAAGAGCCAAGGGCTGAAGCAAGAGACAAAACAGATGAGGATCAAGAGGAGAGTGAGCTGGCAAAAGGGAAAATCGTTGAGGATCTGCTTTTGGCAGCAAACGGCTATTAATAGAAGAGAAAGACAAGGAAGCAGGACATGTTTTATCTCTGATTTTGGCAGCATATTAGCTGATCCCTATGTCGTTATGAGACAAGGGAATGAGAGAGAAACTCCTTTTGATTTCTGAAACATTTTGTTTGTCTATTTTGGGATATTGGTTTTGAGATTGAAACTTTATCTTCTTCCTTGAGATTTTATAAAGTTCATATCTTTTCCATTTACATTGTTAAGCTTTCTTTGTTGAACTACCATTGCAGAATACTGTTTTATTGAGAGAGATTCTGAAAGTTTAGCACTGGTGCGGTGAGAAATGGCCGATCTACACGCGACTGGGAGTATTACACCTAAGGAAACAATCGAAAACAAAGACTCGTCGGAAACACCACCGGGTTTCTCACCGGAACCTGGAATACATGAGAAGGTTGAGTTTCTTTATGGAGCCTTCAACAAATTATCTGCAGAACAAGCTAAAACAGATGACAAAATATAGACTATGGGTCTGCAACTGGAACCTCTGTCTTCACTCCCGAGTATGATGGCTAGAATGGAGGAGAAACTCTTCTCTGCACCGTCAACAGAGAAGCAACCCGAAGCTCCACCACCACCTTTTCCACCCCTCTTTACCCGACCTCTGCCTCACACACCAAACCCACCACCACACAACTCCCGACCACCACCAAACTCCTCTCACCCACCCATAACCTTCCCTGGCCCATCTCACACGAATTTTCCCAATACCAACCGTCCCCATTACCAAACCCTAAACATGGCTACCCGAGAAAGCATGCTGCAGAAGGTAGAGATGCATGTTTTTAATGGACTCAACGGCTATGATTGGTTGGTGGCTGTGGAACAGTTTTTCGTCATTAGACGATAATTTGAAGATGAAATGTTGGAGATGGTAGCTCTCTGTCTCACAGGTTGGGTTCGTCGCTGGTTCACATGGGAAATTATTCGCGACCCATTCATGAGCTGGGAAGACTTCAGGGAGAGATTTTTGCTTCGTTTTGGTGATTCAATTGAATCAGAACCTGGCAAACGTCTCTTTGCTGTTAAACAGTCAGGCTCCGTTTCTGAGTATGTAGCAGAGTTCCAGGATCTCTCTGCGCAAGTCCCAGGGTTGAGTGATTGTAATCTCACAGACATTTTTTACAATGGACTTAAACAAGAGATGAAGTAAGTCATCAAGATGAAAGAACCAATAGGCTTATGCAATCACATTGCGACAGTTTTAAGAATGGAGACTAGTTTCTTCTGCCAAGCTATGGGTAATACATATGGACGAGATACGACAACACACCAAAAAGCAGTCTCATTCAACCATCCCAAGACTTACATCCACCAGCCTGCATCAAAACAAGGAACCACTCCAAATCCACCAAGTTATCAGCGCAAATCACAAGATATTGGGCGGCCAAATCAACGACCACGACAAATGCATACAGACGCAGAATTAGACGAGATGAGAACAAAGGGAATCTGCTTGAAATGCAAAGGTCGATACTACAAGAACCATCCTTGCCCTTTCAAGGAATTGCAGATCCTAACAATCGTGAATGGTTATGAGATGGAAGTGCTAGACAACAATATGATAGAAAGGGAAGAGGAAGACATCGAAGAACCTGTCCAAGAACTCATGTGCCTATCCTTATATTCTCTTTTGGGTCTACACTCACCTATGACTACAAAGCTCAGGAGATCCATTGGCAAATTTAAGTTTGTGGTAATGCTCGATAGTGGAGCTTCCCACAACTTCATAGATCCTGCAGCAGTGGCAAAAAGTAAATTACCTATGCAACCAAACGATGCTCTTTCAGTACTATTGGGGAATGGTGTAACAGTGAATGGTCTTGGGGTATGCAAATCAGTCCCTTTTCAATTGGCAGGACTATCTTTTGTCACAGATTTCATATCTCTGGAACTTGGATCAGTGGATATCATATTGGGCATCCAATGGTTAGCTACGTTGGGACGCTGTGCCATGGATTGGAACCTGCATGAGCTTTCTTTTAACCACAAGGGATCATGGGTCACATTACATGGTGACAGATCACTCCATTCAAACAAGATTTCTTCACATTGTTTTCAAGTGAAGACACCACTTCTTGAACACTTACTGGAACCACCAGGCTAGGACTTAATGCTCATGGCTCTCGATTTTAGCACATCACCAGATTTTATCATCCCTATCTTATCACAATTTGAATCGGTATTTGCTAAACCAGAGGGACTTCCTCCTCCACGAGCTTTGGATCATGCCATTCCTTTGCAACCGGGAACAACAGCCATATCCGTGCGTCCCTACGGGTACCCACACTCGCGAAAGGAAACAATGGAATCAATGGTTGCAGAAATGCTTCTTTCCGGGATCATTTGACCTAGCACTAGTCCGTTCTCTAGTCCCGTCTTACTGGTCAAGAAGAGGGACAATTCATGGCGTTTTTGCGTTGACTATAGAGCTCTCAACAAAGCTACTATTCTGGACAAGTACCCAATCCTAGTAATTGACCAGCTTCTCGATGAACTACATGGTGCAACTATATTTTCAAAACTGGATTTACGCTTGGGTTATCACCAAATTCGCATGAAGCCGTCGGATATACATAAGACAGCTTTTCGTACACTCGAGGGACATTACGAGTTTTTTGTGATGCCTTTTGGCCTCACCAACGCCCCGATAACTTTCCAAGCTTTAATGAACAACATGTTTAAACCGTTTCTATGCCGTTTCGTCTTGGTCTTTTTTGATGATGTCCTAATTTATAGCAGCTCGGTTCAACTGCATTCGGAACATTTGACAGCCGTTCTCCGAGTTTTTTAGGAACATACTCTCTATGCCAATTACCAGAAATATATGTTTGGTGTTACTCAAATCGAGTACTTGGGACACACTATTTCAGCCCAAGGCGTGGCAACGGATAATGCTAAGACAGAAGCTATGCGGAATTGGCCCACACCAACCACTATCCGACAACTTCGAGGTTTCCTGGGCCTCACGGGTTATTATAAACGATTTATCCGCAACTATGGAGTCCTGGCTAAGCCTCCTACAGATCTCCTCCGAAAAGATCAATTTCAATGGTCACTAGCTGCTCAATTGGATTTTGATAACCTGAAACAGACCATGATTTCGGCACCAGTCTTGGCCCTTCCTGACTTCTCGTGTCCAATTATATTGGAGTCTGATGCATCGAGTCAGGGAGTAGGGGCAGTGCTGATGCAAGACCGCAAACCAATTGCCTATTTCAGCCATGGTTTCACTCCTTGGGAACAATTGAAACCAGCATATGAAAGAGAACATATGGCCATTGTCTTGGCCGTGCAGAAATGGAAACACTATCTCTTGGGTTAGAAGTTCGTAGTACATACGGATCATAGAAGTCTCAAATATCTATTGAACAAAAGGAAGTTAACATGGAGTATCAAAAATGGCTTACTAAGCTCCTGGGATTTGATTTCGATATTTTTTACAAACCTGGAATTGAAAACAAAGCAGCGGATGGCCTGTCCCGAATCGAATTGCCTAAGGAGCAGGTTCCTTCCGCATCTCTCTTGGCTCTCACTGTTTCGTCAGCCATTCAGCTACATGATTTATATGCCGAAATCGATAGTGACAATGGCATTCAAGCTTTAATCAGTAGGCTGCAATCAGGCGAATTACAGAACCAGAATTACAAGGTCATACACAACAGGCTCTGGTACAAGAATTGTTTGGTGATACCAAGCAATTCCACATTCATTCCACTAATTCTAATGGAGAATCATGACAGCAAAGTGGGTGGTCATTCTGGTGTGCTCAAAATAGTTAAACGGATCCAATGCTTGTTTCATTGGGAAGGATTGTTTAGACAAGTACAACAATATGTCGCAGCTTGTATTGTTTGCTAGACTCACAAGTATTCTACACTATCACCTGCAGGTTTACTCCAACCTCTCCCAATTCCAAACCTAATTTGGGAAGACATATCCATGGATTTCGTCGAGGGTTACCACGTTCACAGGGGATTAATGCGATTCTGGTGGTCATTGATCGTTTAAGCAAGTACGCTCATTTCCTTGGACTCCATCACCCGTTTACAGCCTCTGATGTAGCACAAAAATTCACTCAAGAGGTTGTCAAACATCATGGGTTCCCTTGTTCTATTGTCTCAGATAGGGACATGATTTTCTTAAGCGGTTTTTGGCGTGAACTGTTCAGTCTTTCAAGCACCAAGCTGAAATTCAGTACACCTTTTCACCCGCAGACCGATGGTCAAACGGAGGTTCTAAACCGTGGTTTGGAAACATACTTGCGTTGTTTTGTTTCAGGTCATCCTCAGACTTGGTCCCGTTTTCTGTCTTGGTCTGAGCTATGGTATAACACATCATATCATTTGGCGCTTAAGACGTCCCCGTTCCGTGTAGTGTATGGTCGTGACCCTCCGAATCTGATTAAATTTGAGACAGGATCAACATCAAATGGGGACCTTGAGCTATTGTTACAGGCACGTGATGATGCACTACTTACCATCAAGACTCAACTTCAATGGGCTCAACAATACATGAAGCTCCAAGCAGATAAACACAGAAGAAATATTGAATTCAGTGTTGGGGACATTGTTTTCTTGAAGCTCCAGCCTTACCGCCAACAGTCTGTCGTTGCTCGTTCCTGTCAAAAGCTCGCAGCTAAGTATTTTGATCCTTTTCGGGTTCTCGAACGAGTTGGCAAAGCTGCCTATCATCTCAAACTTCCACCAGACTCGAAGATTCATCCGGTATTCCATGTCTCACAACTCAAATCAGCAATCAGACAAGCACCAACATCTGACCACTTACCACTCACACCACCTGAATTATCTACCGATGATGATCTTTACCACTCACATCACAGACACAAGATAAAACAAAGCAAAGACTTTCAAGCAGAGTTTTCCTTCTTACAAGTTTGAGGGCAAGCTTAATCTCAAAGGGGAGAGTATTGATAAGCCTTTAAGAGTTTTTTTCCGCAAGCCCAAGAGCCCAAGGGCTGAAGCAAGAGACAAAACAGATGAGGATCAAGAGGAGAGTGAGCTGGCAAAAGGGAAAATCGTTGAGGATCTGCTTTTGGCAGCAAACGACTATTAATAGAAGATAAAGACAAGGAAGCAGGGCATGTTTTATCTCTAATTTTGGCACATATGAGCTGATCCCTATATCGTTATGAGACAAGGGAATGAGAGAGAAACTCCTTTTGATTTCTAAAACATTTTGTTTGTCTATTTTGGGATATTGGTTTTGAGATTGAAACTTTATCTTCTTCCTTGAGATTTTATAATTGTTAAGCTTTCTCTGTTGAACTACCATTACAAGATACTGTTTTATTGAGAGAGATTCTGAAAGTTTAACAAATTCGATCACTGTTTATTTAAACTAAATCAACTCATCAAAGTTAAAACAAACTGTATAAACAAGAGTTAAGAATTAAAAACTAAAAATCAGAAACTCTATAAATAAGAGCTATAATAATAATAAGCTGTATAAACAAGAATTATGCATCAAGAACTAAAACTCTATATACATCCAAACAAGAAACTGTATAAAAACCAGAAGAACAAAAGCAATACAAAATCAAACTCATTAGAACAAGACTCAAAACCTTTATGAACCAGAAACTGTTTTAAACCAAAATCAAACTAAACAAGAGATTCATTCTTGTATCAAAAAATAGATTTGAGGGTGACCAGAGAGACTTGACACTTATGAAACATTCTTGTGTTGTCTTGTTATACAACGTAACAATTGATTCATGACACAAACATCTTAAAACTTGTTCTTGTACAAATCCTATTCTTATTACAACAACTGAAAAAAAGTAAATGACTTGTAAATATGTAAAAATGCGGTTAACAAATGCCTAATCCTATTCTTATACCACTACTGCTTCTAGCTTCATAAGGCAATATTAAAATATAAAATAGCCGCTAGACAATTCCTTTCCTACTATAATCCAAGAAATCCAGAACCAAATCAATACCATACATGATTAATCATTCACAAGCAATTTCCACAAACACTACAAGAAAGCAGGAAAAACATGACGGACATATCCGTCATGAATCCGTCACGATCAAGGAATCCTTACGGATTCATGATGGATTTTGTTCGTCAGTTCTAAATGGTCAGGATTTGTTAATCCGCCAGGAATTCGTCAGGANGGATTCCTGACGGATCAATTGCTGACGGATAGGATCCGTCAGGATTTGCTCTGTTTTTTTTTTTTAAATAATTGATATATTATTGATTATTAATTGATTAATTTAA
>OVAV01000767.1:962-16000 GCA_900406375.1 Iberis amara | reverse complement strand
CTCACAACCTACCAGCAACAAAACTACTTCTTATCTCGTGGCAGACATGCCTGTATGCAATCTGGTCCGAAAGAAATAATCGCATCCATCGGCATCAGTTCAGATCTTCAGATTCTATCTGCTCTGTAATTGACACTACAGTTAGAAGCAAAATCCAGAGTATGAGAAAGCCAAGGTTTTTACTACCTTCACAAATGCTGGAGATTTGGTTAAGTTCTTAACTACTGGGACTCTGCTTCTTTTCTCATTGCCTGCTATGGATTCACTCTCTCGGACAACAATCTGCATGTCGCTCTAATTTCACTAATTGCCACCTTCTCTTTCTTCTAAGCAGATGAAAGAATTAATGCGTCTTTCTCATTGCCTGCTTGGACCAATGGTGAGTTGTTTCTCTCCGTTGGGCTGCTTCACCAATGATTCCCAGATTTCTCTCTCTTGGGCCTCGTCTAAGGCCTCATTAGGAATGATTCTACTATCCAATTTCTTCTAATGATGATTTGGGTCTAACCAAATTAACCTCTATATTTTGGGTCTGTTAGGGCTTTTATTTTGCCTTTCATTAGATGGGCTGTAATATCTTTTTTCATTTATAAAAAACAAACCCTTTATCAAAAAAAAAATAATAATAATATTTCACTGTGCAGAAAAAAATGTATTATTTCATAACACCTTCAATCACGCTAAGACACTTGAGGAAATATCAACGTATTCCAACTATTATGTATGGTTTCATATTGTTAAAAAAAACAGCAAAAGTTTGTGAGCTTTTTAAAAAATAATAAAAAGAAACATGGAGAGGACAATGCCATGGATCTTCCATTTTGAAAGAATAAGTTTGTAGGTGTTCATTTATTTAATAATTATAAATTTATAACCTCTACAAGCTAGTTGTCTTTGTCAAACTTTTTGGCTATTCAAAAGATTATTTTTAGAATTAATATTCTTTGTTACTTAATACTCCTTCTATTTTACAATAATTAGTGATACTTTAGGGAGTTTTTATTTTATTTTAAGTGATGTTTTCATTTTTCTATACGAAAATTTATGGGTATAAATTATTTATATTCTGCTGTATAAATTTTGATTAGTTAAATTAGTTATAATTAGTTAAATTTTATGAAAAGAGGTGTAAAAACTTCAAACATCGAATAAAATGAAAAGAGAAGAAGAAAGAAAAATAAAAACTAAAAAAAAAGCTTTAACAACAAAATAAAAATAAAAAATAGAAAATAAACCGAAAAGAGAGTAGTCACTAAGACAACTCCAACCCAAAATATTAACACAAACAGATTCATATTAATAGTGCAAAAAAAAAAACAGATTCATATCAATTTATTAGGAATTTATTGAATTTTGGACAGTTTAATTATATTATTATAAGAGTTATAATAATAATCAAACTCTGTTAATTAGTGACGAACAAAGAATAGTCAACAAAGGATCATTCCTCGAGAGATAAATTATACGTACATAAAAGGTAGATTTGATTCTACGATGGAAGGATGGTGCGATTGAATATGCTTTGTTGCAACATTATATATAAACACAAACAAACAATTATTTTAGTAGTGAGATAAAAGATACAAAGAGAAACGTACGTGCAAATGCATTACAGGACAAGATCTCCCTGGGCAGGAATCCATTACTTCGTTCTTGCATATATATGCATATATGTTTGTGTTGAGATTTCTGCCAAAGGAGATTTGTCCGGTGATTCTCATTGCGCCAATCTAACTTTGTTGTATAACTATTTTTTGGATAACTAAATTTTAATTTTTCAGTCGGAGTGGATGGATGAAGGTATGTATTCTTCTTTGCATGTAGTGGAAATGTTTTGACAAAAAAAAAAAAAAAGTTGTGGGAATGTTTTTTTTTTTTTACCGAAATAAGATAAACATACAAGATGATCTCTAAGAAAATATAATTTATATTTTAGTATTAATTTTATTATTTTGAGTTTTAAGTTTAACTTTTGGAGTTCAGATTTTAGTTTTTTTAGGGTTTAAATTTTTTAGAGCTTAAACTTATTTGTAGTTTTGTCATATTTTTAAAAAACAAAAATTTAATAATAATTTTGGAATATCAAATTTTGTAAAAAAATAGCATTTGTTGATGTTGATTGGGGCTCTTGCCTTGCTATGCATAAGTCTACTTCAAGAGAGTATATGTTCATTGAATCTTCTTTGATTTCATAGAAATCTAAAAAAATCAACAAAATGTTACCTAATCTATTTCATGAAATCTAAAAGACAGCAAAATGTTGCCAAATCTACTGCGGAAACATAATATAAAAGCATGTTCATTGTTGTAGATGAGATAGTATTGCTAACCAAATTCTTGAATAGGTTACAGGTTAAACTTTCAAAGCCTACACTTCTGTTTTATGACAACACAACGTTGCAAATGTATTGTCATCGTGTTCATGAAAGATTAGTTCAAGGCTACTTCAAATTTTTCAAGTAAATACAGATTTGCATGTTGCAGATGTAATCACACCAAACCTCTCTATCCTACTCAATTTCATAATCTTTTTGGCAAAGTGAGTCTACTACACATATTCGTCTTGACTTGAGGGAACTAGTTTTTTGTATAGAATCGTTTGATGTTAAATTAGTAAATGTGAGTGTTGATATGAAAAACCAACATTAGATAGTATAAATAGATTTTGGTTTAGGTTTAGGTTTTGGTTTAGGCATTTTCTCCTCGTGTATATATATAAAGTTATGAACTCACTTTGCAAATGTTTTAGATTAATGATAATGAGAATGAGAGATAATAAATATGTCCCAACTCCAACTAAAAGCTCGCGAGAAAAACATTCCAACCGAACAACTTCGAGTATCATCGTCATCGTCTCCAATAATCAAAACAAATCACATTCTCTCCTTATTGCATAATGCATATTGTGCTCTCGATTTCTAAAAAGGCTCTACCATCAAAAGAGAAAGATATTTGTCGAGTGAAACTTCGAGAAAAATTCAATTGAGTTGTTAATCAGGTTAAACAACATGTAATTTGTAAATCTAATAGCATCTCGAGTCCAACTTTTATAGCATAATTTTATTTTTGAGTAAAATTCTCTCCAACACAACTCCATTTTTTCACTCCAAATAGAGTAGCTACATTTTTAGTCCACATATCTTTTATTTGTTATTAAATTAAGTTTTAAATTGATATTTTCGTCACTAATTAATTATATTATATAAAAATGAATTTCATTTTGAAAATTAATATTTGATCAATTATAAGAATTTCAATACAACAATAGCACAAAATAAACACAATAATAAAAAGTAAACAAAACATAAAAAATAAATAAGATTTTGTTTTTTCTATTCTGAAAAGATAAGTTCATTTTTTAGAAAGAGAATATAATCTATAATATAATAGCCATATGCATATATAGCTTTATATAACATGATATTTGAAGATGAGTGTGATTTCGGTTGAATCAAAATTACTTTATGTTTCACTGTTTTATGATATAATATTATTGTAATTATACAATAAATATTTTATTTAAATAGATTTATTAATATTTATAAGAAATAACAGAATAATTGGGATCAATTTGTCAATTTTTAAAATATAATATACAATTGGTAATTACTAATTATATGATAATGAAATATACTAAGGATATTTTTGTTTGGATTGGAGCAAATCCAACTACATTTTGGAGTTATTATATCATGAAATGAGATATATAATAATGGACCGAAGATGGTGTAAACCAAAATTCAAAAAACTTTTCACGATTAAATCAACAAAATTCAATCTATGACCAACTTGTAAAATGCAAATTCTACCACGGGGTCCCTTGTGAGACTTGGCAAAGCCCCTCTCCACCTTGTCACTGAGTTATGGCTTCGAATCCCATGCAATACTCCTAGTGGAGTTATTAATGTTGTTGGGTCAGTGGGTCGGCCCATTTGTGGCCCACATAGATGACAGAAAAAAAAAAAGTAAAATGCAAATTCTGCAACTACATTGAATTATGTTGTAAAAAGGGCATAGATGAACTTTTAAATACTTGACCAAAGTCACCTTTTTATTAAAAGAATATTATTCAAAGATGTGAAATTTAGAATTAAGAAAACATCAGATAGTATAGTGATTAATAAAACAATTTAGTGTGAAGAAGAAAAAACAATTTAAAGTGCGTGATAGAGTAAAGAGGCCAACAAAAACCTCTGGTTCTGCTTGGTTCACATTCTCTGTTTGTGTGATGTGTGGTGGTTCATTGAGATTTATCTATTAGATGTTTCTTTGCTGCTTGGATGTCTACATGTTTTTGTTTGGAGTCTCTTTAACTTTGTTTTGAAGCTTAAAGCCAGCAGTAATTTTGGTACTTGATTCTTTTTTGATGTCGGGGTGGCTTTTTCGAGTCGATAGATGATTGGCTCTTTGCTTGCGAGTATTCGTGTGTAAGAGTCAAGTATCCTTTTAGACTTGTCCTCTCTGCTCCTCAAGGTTTGGCCTTAGACCCTGTTTTCGCACTTTCTTGTTGAAGATGTGAGGAGTTTGAGCTTCGGAGATTTCTTTGCTCTGTTCTTCTGGTCCTTTGCGGTAGTGTCTTTCGTGGGTGTAGTCGTGAGCTCGTGTTTGTTCCCCGTGCTAGCCTATCGAATGTGTGGGCGGTCGGTCTGGCTTTTTCCGGTGCTTTTTTTCTGGCTCGCCTTCGAGCTTCCCTGTTCTCTTCGACCTCTCGTGTTTGGACTGCTGGTTTGAAGCTTCAGATTTAAGGCTTGGTTGTTTTGAGTTGGTTTTTCCCTTAGATTTTGGTTCTTTATTTTCTTTTGTAGTTCAACTAGACTCCGAGGATGTATTTTTATCCACCGGCTTTAGATTCTAAAGGAATGTTTCCTGCCAGCTTGGTTTTACTTTCGTTGTTATGGCTTTCCGTGTAGCCGATCGTTTGCTTTTTTTTTTTTTATAAAAAGGCCAAAACTTTAGGAGAAACGACTATGGGCTCATTTAATTGAGGGGAAAAAATTGCCAAATCTATCCAAATGCAAAGCCCATGTAAGCATTGTAAAAAATAATTCTCGGCCCATATTTGATAGCGTACGTATAATGTAGTTGTTGGATAGACTATCGTATCTAGCTAATTCCTCATCGTCACGATTTGGCAACCATCCACAAATATTAAAGTTAAAAAATATAAATAGAATTAAATGATATGACCTTAGTCTTTCATTTTTCATTGACCATCAAAATTATCGAAACCAGCGGCTTCGGAGCTCTCTATTGTAAGTTCTCTCCTTTTTATCTCTTCCACTTTCTCTGATTGCTTCTCCTCATTGCTTTCTTTTCTCAATCTTTCATTGTGAGTCATTTGTATCTTCTTCTTTTCGTTTTTCGATCGGAGATGAATCAGATCTGTGTGATTATTATTGATCTATTGTTTTAGATCTGTTTCACGTCTTCTCTTTACCGATTATGTATATGTTTTGCATTGAATTCGTTCTAATAGATCTCGTTTATGATCAATTCAACTGTAATTTCTCTTGCGTTATCGATTTGTTGGTTGGGTGTTTGTTCACACCGGTGATATACTTTGGAATTTTGCTACTAGATTATCAATTTGTATATTTTTGGGATAAATTTCTGTATTTTAGAAGCTTACTTGTCAGTAATTTGTGATTTATGCAGAAGCAGGTGAATTTGGATCGATACTAAAATGGGAGGAGGATTTCGAGTTTTGCATCTGGTGAGGCCATTTCTGGCTTTTCTGCCAGAGGTCCAGAGTGCTGATAGGAAGGTGCCATTTAGAGAGAAGGTTATCTACACTGTGATCTCTCTGTTCATCTTTCTTGTCTGCAGTCAGCTTCCTCTCTATGGAATCCATTCTACGACTGGTGCGGATCCATTCTATTGGATGCGTGTCATTCTTGCATCTAACCGTGGAACTGTGATGGAGCTGGGTATTACTCCTATTGTTACATCTGGACTCGTGATGCAACTCTTGGCAGGTTCTAAGATTATTGAGGTTGACAACAATGTCCGTGAGGATCGTGCCCTCTTGTAAGTCTTTTTCTTCTTTGTATTTATTTTACAGTTACCAGATGAAGTATGACGTGTGAGTTCTTATTCTGTGTTTGTACTTATCTTTTAGAAATGGTGCTCAGAAGCTTCTTGGTATTCTGATTGCGATTGGTGAGGCTGTTGCGTATGTTCTTTCTGGAATGTATGGACCTGTTGGACAGCTTGGTGTTGGAAATGCCATTCTGATCATCCTTCAGCTTTTCTTTGCCGGAATCATTGTTATCTGTCTTGATGAGCTCCTTCAGAAGGGATACGGTCTTGGCTCAGGAATTTCTCTTTTTATTGCTACCAATATCTGGTAGGTCAAGCTCTTCCTTTCCTTTTGGATCACTAGCACACGATTGTTCCAGGTGAATAGATTCTTAGAGTTTTGAAATTGCTGATGTGCAGTGAAAGCATTATCTGGAAAGCATTTAGCCCAACTACCATCAACACTGGACGTGGAGCTGAGTTTGAAGGTGCTGTTATTGCATTGTTCCATATGTTAATAACTAAGTCGAACAAGGTTGCTGCTCTCCGGCAAGCTTTCTACCGGCAAAATCTTCCAAATGTCACCAACTTGCTTGCTACAGTCCTGATCTTCCTGATTGTGATCTACTTCCAAGGTTTCCGTGTTGTTTTGCCTGTGAGATCAAAGAATGCCCGTGGGCAACAAGGTTCTTACCCAATCAAGCTGTTCTACACCTCTAACATGCCCATCATTCTCCAGTCTGCTCTCGTCTCAAATCTTTACTTTATCTCTCAGGTACAGACATTATTTCCTCTTCCCTGCACATGACTCTTTGTTGGCAATGGTCTTCGCTATAACATAATGGTATCCTTCTTGTCTACAGCTTCTCTACAGGAAGTTCAGTGGAAATTTCTTTGTTAACCTTTTGGGACAGTGGAAAGAATCTGAGTACAGTGGACAATCTATTCCAGTTAGTGGTTTGGCTTACCTCATCACAGCTCCAGCAAGGTAATGCAGTGTCTTTCAATATATATTCTTAATCGATCAGATTGGTATGCCTCAACCAGTTTGATGAATTTGTATCACTACCATGGTTGCAGCTTCTCGGATATGGCAGCTCACCCGTTCCATGCACTTTTCTACATTGTCTTCATGCTCACTGCATGTGCTCTTTTCTCAAAAACATGGATAGAAGTCTCTGGCTCTTCTGCTAGGGACGTAGCTAAGCAGCTCAAAGAACAACAAATGGTGATGCCAGGACATAGAGAGTCGAACTTACAAAAAGAATTGAACAGGTATATTCCAACAGCAGCAGCTTTTGGAGGAGTATGTATCGGTGCACTGACCGTTCTAGCTGATTTCATGGGAGCCATTGGGTCAGGGACTGGAATTCTATTGGCAGTCACAATTATATATCAGTACTTCGAGACCTTTGAGAAGGAAAAAGCTACAGAGCTCGGCTTCTTTGGATTCTAAGTTAGCTTAAAGGCAAAATCAGAGAAGTAAAGAGTCTTAGTTTCTGTGTCCACCTCAAAGGGTTTAACAGACCCAACTTAGAGAGGACATTTGGTGGTAGACTTCTTTTTTGTTGTTTAAAAAGTATTTTCTCTTTAGTGTTTTTTCTTGTTCTTTTGAAGTTTAAAACATATATGACAATAGGCACTTTCTAATGTATGTTTTAGGAATTTCACTCTTTACCAAATAAACAGTTTACAGTTTTGAAATTCAAAGCAATTTTATCTCTTGGTGCCAATGTGAAACAATAAGACGCTCGTCTTGTTCGAATACCTCGCTGATTTAGATTGGGATTCGAGCTCCGGTTCGGTTTCTTCGACGGCGGTTCTGTGCTTTAAAGAGCCTATCACATTCTCCACCGCTCCAAATTCCTTCTTCGTTACTGTGCTCACTCCTGTAAGCTATGGCTCTTGCTGCAAAACCCGTCGCTTTCAGTGTTTTTTCGTGATATTTTGACTCTTTTGGATGTTTTTCCGATCAACAATCTTGCTCTAAGCGACGACATTAGAGAACAAATCGACCTCTTGCACAAACAATGCAGTGAATCGAGTCTCTTCATTGATAACAACGACGAAAAGTTACGAGACAGATTCTATTCCTTTCTCTACGGATTTGAGAACGGCCAGATACCTAATTCCGGTGAACTGAAATATTTCTTTATAGAGAAATTAGGGATTAAGGATCCGAACAGTTGCAAAGCTGAAATTGATTTTCTCGAAGAACAGATTGTGAATCACGATTGTGATTTGGAGCCTACAAGTTCAGTGATTAAAGGATTTGTGGATATCACAAGGTATTGCATGATTTTGTTATTCGGATGTTAAGAAGATGGATTTGAATGGAGAATCGAGAACATGAAGAAGAAACGAAGGAAATGTTTGATTGCACAAGAGATTAAGAACACTTTTACAACAGTACCAAAGGATTTCGTTTGCTCAATCTCTCTTGATTTGATGAAAGATCCTGTGATTGTTTCCACAGGAAAACTTATGATCAAAGCTCCATTGTTAGATGGATTGAAGAAGATCACCATTATACTTGTCCTAAAACAAGACAAAAGCTTCTGGACTCGTATATTGTTCCCAATAAAGCTCTAAGAAACTTGATGATGCTTTGGTGCGCTGCTCATGGAGGAAAACGATAGTCTGGAGTCTATAGTTAGTGTTATAGCCTCTGGTGTTACAATAGAAGCTAGAGGAAATGCAGCAACTATATTGTATAGTCTTTCTAAGATACATGGATACAAAAACTGGATTTCAAACACTGATGGTTGCATCGAATCGCTTGCGTGGCTACTGCGAAAAGGAACCACAAGAGGGAAGAAAGATGCGCTCAACGCTTTATACAGCATATGGTCACATTCAGATGATAACCGCCGAGTGGTAAACTCTGAAGGAGTGTCTGCTCTTGTGGGAGCTTTAGCAGATGAAGCTGTGAGAGAGAGAGAGTTGTGGGAATGTTTGAGTATAGTAGCTAATTGTTCTTTAGGAGTAGAGGCTATATTGAGAGAGGAATCAGCTGTGGTGGGACTCATTGAAATAATGAGAACTGGAACACCGAGAGGTAAAGAAGTAGCTGTAGATGTATTACTAGTTATATACTTCTTTACTGAATTAATTAAATTCAACCGCATGTTGTGACTCTGCTTTAGAGTGTCTTTTCTTGAATCTTGACAATGGTTCTTCCAAAAGCCAAAAGCTACTAAACAATCATGGCCTTTAGTTTCATTTTTTTTAGAGTCAAGCTAGGTGATATAGATTTTGTGTTTTGACTTTTGAGACTTGGCTTCTTGAAACATAAAAGAACAAGCCAGACATGAAAAGAACCTTACAAAGACTTTTATCAGTTGAAAAATGAAAAAGTCCTCTCTCAAATTCAAAATCATGGTGTACCACAAACTAAATGAGATTTATTGAGAAAAAAAACGTGAAACCCACTTGCAATATACAAAGAACTTTGTTACAAAAGAGAAACCAATAATCACAAAGACACACACATACATTAGCCAAATCCCCAAACAGAGAAACATAATCAGGAGATGAAGGCTTCTTCATCAATGATTACCTTGAACCACAAGATTCTCAGGCCATGTAGGAAACTCCTAATCAAAATCACCAAGAGCTGTCATCGAAAAAACCGGCATTTGAAACTTAAGAAAGCCTCTTCTACTTCTCGAGGAGACAAGATCACCAAAGTTGCAACTTTGTTCTTCCTCTCTTTCCATAAGAAGAAGCAGAAAAAAGAGAAGATGAAACGACTTAACGAACTCAGAGGCTTCTCGGGTGCAGCCAGTGACCAGAAGAAAGTCCCAAACCAAGAACCAAGCAAGAAAGTTTCTTCATCAAAACTAACAATGACTTGGCTAGGTCAAGGTAAAGGTGATCATGATGCACATAGAGACAGCACAACTGCATTCATTCCTTGATTCTCAATCAAATTTCATCAATTATTATGTGGATAATTTTTTAGAGTCTCTCTCAATGTACAGTTTGCTGATATATATATTGAGATCCTACATTAAGATCTTCATATTACATTATGTTCTCTAGTGTAATAACAATCGTGTGTTTGAATTTGTGGTCATGAGATGGTTAAAAAGAAGTTAATACATATGATTTTGTTAAGAAACGATTACATTATCAAGAATCTAAATAATCTCAAAAACAGAAGAGAAAGATAGACATTTGAATTTTATACATCTATCCTACAAGTACAAGCACGGACCATTTGCTTCATTCCTACCTAAACTTAGGCATTATCAACTCACCAAAACCAGTGAGAAGGTTGATACATCACAGGTTGTTATTCTCCGACCAGTTCTTGTATGTATCTCCATTGTCTGAGTGCCTGCCTAAAGTTAAAAAAATCGAGAAATTAGAATGAAGAAATTGAAAAGTTTAGAGCTTCCTTCTACCCTCAAAAAACAGACAAAATTGCTTTAAGCTCCTTTCATTATACTCAGTAAAGGAACCTCCTAAGAGCAACACTAGCTTTGGGACACCATACTACATTTGCTGCCAAACATTACAAAAAGTCCTAACTTTATGTAGAAACTCAAATCATTGAAGATTAAGATTCACATTGCAGATAGAAAATCTGAAGAGGAAATGGAAATAAGGCGAGTAAATCTTACTCGTTGGAGAAGATAAAGCTGGAACGAAGTAGTAGTAGTAGTAGCAGAGATGAAGCCATGGCGTTTGTTGAAGAATTAAGCCCTAAGAGAGAGAGAGAATTAAGAGTGTATTTAAGTTAAAGTAGTGAACTTTGGTGAGAGCGTGCTTACCTTCTGCACATATATCAATGAATGAGAGAACTTTTGTTTTTGGTTTCGACTGTTTTGTGATTCGAATTCGAAGGTCCCTCTTTTGTTGTGAGAAACAAACAAAAAAAAGGAGAGAAAATTTTGACCTTTGGTTTGACCAATAGTTATGGGTCCTTTAGTGGGCCAACTATTAGGGCTTATTGGCTCTTATATGTAAAAGCCTTACAAAAGTTAAGGAATTAACTATAGACTATACTTTATATGTTTACCTTTTTTCTGGTCGACAATATATACATGTTTACTAATATTCTCTTTTTCGATTTTCCATTTTTTCAGATTATTTATTTTTGTTCGACTTTTAGTTATTGAAGTTCAGTTTTTTTATTAGAAAATCTTTTTTTTGGGGTTAAATTTGGTTAACTTTTGGTTAATTTTCGGTTTTTTATATTATTTTCGAGTTATTCGGTTAATTTTAGTTTGGTCCGTTATTTTTTACAAGTTCAGTTCGGTTCGATTAATTTCGTTTAAAATAAAATTGTTTTCGAGCCAAACCAAACCGAAAACCGAAGTAAAATAAAAAGTTGCCCAAATAACCAATTAACCGAACTAAATTCGGTTTGGTTTGGTTTATCCGGTTCAGTTTAAATGCTCACCCCTATTCGTATTGGTATATTTTAGATTTCAAACAAAAAAAAACCTTTTTCCTTAAAAAAGAAAAAAAAAAAGAAAAAAATGTCATTTGTTTCCTTCTCTTTGTCACATTTGTTTCCTAATGTTACCAAAACAGCATTAAAAGAACCCCATATAAATTTGTGTTTCTACTGTTTTCCACATTTATTTGTGATAACAAATCTACTGATTAGCTTCCAAAGTATACAGTTCATTTAATCTCCTTGATATCATCGGTCTGCCTTTACAAAAACAGCTGTTTCTGTTGAGATTTTGTCCACATCCGGCACATGATAAAATCCAACTCAGATACATACATGATCCATTACCACTCTCGTAACTCCAAAACGACCACTTGACATGCATTGTATTTTTACAAGAAATTTTCTTCAAGAATTATGGGGAAATAGAAAATTTTCGAAAATAAAATGTTACATCCAAAAACAACACGGGAATTCATAGAAAATCACCAAAAATGCAACAAAAAAAAAAGTTAGGAGATGATAAAAAAAAGACAAACCGGAAAACGGTTAAGCCTCCAAAAAACCGGTTAACTTGAGAACCGAATTTCGGATCCGGCTCAGATCTCTCCCTTTAAGCGTCCTTCCGCTTCCGGTACAAACGGAAAACGCCATTTGTTCACCTTCGATTCTCCTTCCGGTGATAATATGCGGCGGAACGATTTCTCCTCCTCCGTTGGAACATTCTTCCTCCTCTTTCCCGACATATCTCCGAAACATGTTCTCTGGAATATTCACCGGAAGCGAGCTCGATAGCCCCTTCTCTGTTCTCTTGATCCGTCTAGTCTTGTTGCTCTCCTTGAAACCGAACAGATGATTATCAGTCTCTTCTTCTCTCTGGAGAACGGAGATTTCGGAGAATACAACCTCGGATTCATCGAACTCCTCCGCCATTTAGAGAGAGACTTGAGAAGTTGTGTTTGGGGTTTTGTGTGTTATGAAATGATGTGGTGATAATGGTATTGAGTGTGGACCCGCTTTTCTTTCTATTACATTTTGAGTCTTCACATATACATTTATAATTAAAGTTAAATATTTTTTAAATCAAATATTTTTAATGATTTATGGACTTATCTTATCTATACGTGTCTGTGTAATGCAGATTAAGACACTCTGATTGGATCGTCCTTTTGATCGCGATCAAATAAACCTCATCATAATAAGTTTTGGGTGTTTCTAAAGCAACTCTAAAACTTTAAATAATAGTAGTGCTAAATGCTAATCCCTTTAATTTGTTCGGTTTTAGTTTTTTGTGTTTTTTTTTGTTTGTGTATTTGTTACAATGTTTGATTTTAGTTTGACTTCGTAAAATAGTAGGGAAAAAGGCAGATTAGTGCATGTATATTTTTAATGGTTATTTTTTTGTGAATTCACTTTGTGATTTTATTAAACAACATCTACATTGTATAACTTTTTGAAGGGAAAAAAGCCGATTAGTGCATGTATACCATTAATGGTCACTTTTTTGTGAATTCACTTTTGGAGCTTACTAAACAACACCTACATCGTATAACTTTTTGAATCTAGTTCCTGTACAAACAAAAATAGCTCTCAGGTACCTCAAACCGACACGCTGTCAAGTTAATAGGTAAAATTTTAAATAAAAAAAATTAAAACAAAATCCCTAAATTTGTTTCCCTTCTTTCGTTTTAGGGATTTTGTTTAAATTTTGTTTTAAAAAAATATTTTAATGCAAAACGACGTCGTTTTAGCATTGGACCGAAGTCATCAAATATGAGTCAACTTTGTATTTGTACACGTCAGCAATTTTACTTATTAACTTGACAGCGTATCGGTTCGAGGCACCTGAGAACTATTTTTTGTTTGTACGGGAACTAGATTCAAAAAGTTATACGATGTATGTGTTGTTTAGTAAGCTCCAAAAGTTAATTCACGAAAAAGTGACTATTAAGGGTGTACATGCACTAATCGACCTTTTTTCCTAAAATAGTATATACATGCAGTGGCAGGCGTAGGAGATATGGCCAATTGTATCAATTGACACCTACTAAATTTAATAAATTAATTATTTTGGTACAAATTCAATTACATTTGTTCAAATATTGGGTTAAAATTAGGGTTTGATCCAATAAATATGTGTTAAAACTTATAAATGACCTCATTAATTTATATAAATTTTTCATCTATCATTATAATATTATATATTATTATTATTATATTTATTTATTTTTATTATGACCCCAATAAATATAATTTTTAGATATGTCATTGTATACATGAGGAGATTTTTTAGAAGAAAAAAAACATAAGCATATAAATACGAAAAAATTAGAAAATAAATCATGCGACTACATAGTAGCATGTACGTATGCATATAAGTAGATATTATGTTTTTATACTAAGGTATATATATTAGCTATAAGTAGGCTTACTTGTGTGGTTATTATATTGTGTGAATTGTATTGAGCTGGCTAGAGAAAGAACCGCAAGCGGTTTTAACCTGATATTCGTTGCTTAGAGTTTTGGTTTAACTTAAGGCGTACGTAACGGGAATTAAAATCCAGTGAGATAAATTTCAGAACTTAATTTCGTAAGTTAATGGTATTGGGATCTTCAATGTTGTGTTAACTTTTAAGCAACATACGTATTGGATGTATCTTGTAAATATAATAATTAACATTCGTATAAATTAGTTAAAACGAATTAAGCTTAGTCCTTGTTATATTCGTGTTAACGAGTTGACTTCAATTTTATTTTGTACATTTTGTTTTTGGTTCAGTTTTTCTATATACAATTTCGACGAAAAGTGAGAAGTTGACGAAATGTGAAAAGTTTAAGAAAAGAGCAAAACGGAAGAAAGAAAAGAGAACAAAATATTGAGTGGAGAGAGTAAACTACAATTACAAAATAATAATAACTAAGATTGAACCCGCGCATAAAATTATAAATTTAATATAATATATTTTTTAATAAAAATTGTATGATGTTATAATACGATATATATTTTTAACAGTTGTCTGCATACTAATTAAAATACTATATTATAACAATTGCATTTGTATGTAATATTTATTATGTGAATTTTTGTCTAAAAGAAATATTATTTTATGAAAATGACATGCAATTATATTGCAATATGTTTATATATATATATATATAAACATATTACAAGGAATATTTTGTAATGCAAATATGTAGTGAAAAAGCAACGAATTAACAACGAATGTCAAATCCGTTGCAACTTCATTGAAAATGAGCAACGACCAAAGTGGATGTAACTTTGGAGGACTTTAGCAAATGTCTTGCAATGAATTTGTAAGGAATGTAAAATCAATTGCAATTTCGTTGCAAACATAGCATCGAACTAGCAACATTTATCTTGCAACGAAACAATTGCGTTGCAAAGTCAAATTGCAACGAATTTTGCAACGACTTTTTGAGTTTAGTAAACACGTTTTTCTTTAGGTGTATTGACTTATTGCAACGAAAACATTCGATGCAATAATGAGGCTATTTCATAAGTAATTCGTTGCAAATTCATTGCATTTCTCTGTCAAAACCTCTATAGATACCTCAAACCTACATTGAAAGATTCATAAGTTCAAAAACCATA
>OVAV01000766.1:3628-16002 GCA_900406375.1 Iberis amara | reverse complement strand
AATTTTGCCCCAGGGACTACAATTTGTTTAAGCCGGCACTGCCTTGATGTTGTCTCATATTCATCACCTGTCACATAGAGGAAATAACAGAAACAAATAATTATGGAACCAACACAAAGACGTTTTGATGTTAAAACTTCAATGGTAAAGGAGACTTTAGTTTAAGGAAACACAAATTGCTATCTCAGCTAGAGATCCTAGGCTTAGGATATGTGTTGAATGAAGATGCAACAACATCATATGTTTCAGGTAAACCAGAAGGTAAAGAGATAAAATCTAAGTTTCTGAGGGCTGAGAAGGATTTAAGAGTTAAACCAGAGGGTCTTGAGATAAAATCTAAGTCTCTAACGGCTGAGAAGGATTTAAAGGTTAAGAATCTAATCAGCATGAGTTTAACTTTTTAAGTGACATGATTCTAAGGAATGTAAAGAAAGAAAAGACAGTCATGGGTGTTTGGAGAGCACTAAAAAGAGATTACCAAACTAAATCTCTTCCAAACAGAATTCAGACACTTTTGTCAAACTCATTGACGATCTTGGAAGTTTAAACATCAATGTAAGTGACGAAGACCAAGTGATCCAGATTTTAACAAGCATGCCACCACTGTACGAGCAATTGGTTGATACACTTAAGTATAAAGTGGAAAAGATACTCTTATGGTAAAAGCAGTCACGTCTGCGGCCTATGCTAAAGAAACAGAGTTGAGAGAAAGTGGATTGTTAAACAAGTCTAGAAACAATGCTCAGATCTTGTATGTTGAATCTAGAGGGAGGAAAGATCAGAAAGCAAGAGCACATCTAAGTCCAAACCTAACTTCAACAATATAAGTACTGGTAATATTTTTTATTTGTGGAAAAGATGGGCATTAAAAAAGGGAATGCCCTAAAAAACAGTCCAAGAAATGTTCAAATTATGCTAATATGGTTGTTGAACCTATGCAACCTATTGGTTTAACAGTAAGCACTCAAGATACGAGAGGAGAATGGTTATGGACTCGGGCTGTTTGTTTCACATAACAATAGACAAGGAATAATTAATTGATTAAAGAAATTCAATGAAGGGAAATTGTTTATGGAAAATAACACCCATAGTGAAGTTAGAGGAATTAGTAAGATTAAGATTCAAAATCCAGATGGATCTATAATCATTCTTACAAATGTTAGATATATGCCAAACATGAGTAAGAATTTAATTTCATATGGGATACTAGAGAAGGCTGACTGCAAGTATCAAGGAGAAGAATTCATGATACGATTTTTAAGGATGGAAAATAAGTCTTATCAAGAAAATATAATGAAAGATTATAATATGAAAAAAATCTGGCACTCTAGGGTTCGGCACATGAGTTTACAAAATTTGAATTAGCTAGTCAAAGAAGGTTATCTATTGAGCAAGAAAGTCAACACGTTGGAATTTTGTGAAAGTTGTGTCCTTGAAAAATCTCAAAAGCAACCTTTTACTATGGAAAATCACACCAACAAAAGTATATTGGAATATTTACACTTTGATTTATGGTGCTCTCCTTCTACCTCAGAAAGTCTTGGTGGGTGTAAGTACTTTGTAAGTTTTATTGATGACTACTAACATAAGGTTTGGGTGTTCTTCCTAAGATCTAAAGATGAAGCATTTCAAAAATTTAGACATCGGAAATAAGCCATTGAGAATCAAACAGGAAATCAGATTAAGTGTTTACGGATAGACAACAGACTGGTGTTTTGCAACAATCTGTTTCATAGCTTGTGCAAAGAATATGGAATTAAAAGGCAAAAAACGTGTACGTACACTCTGCAATAGAACAGTGTTTCTGAAAGGATGAATGATATTACTCGGTTTTTATGCTTAATAGTAGGCATTTATGTATGCTATTCTGCATTATTCCGAGTGTTTTCCTTGCGATTTTGGTATATTTTCAGGATTCTAGGTGTTCGGGTCATTTTGCAGCAAAAGAATGGATTTCAGAGCATTTTAGATGCAAAACGTCTAAGTTTGAAGACGGAGAGATCGATCTCTACGGGGATCGATCGATCTCCCCAATAAGGCATCTGCTCGGACACAAAGCCCGATCGATCTCTCAAGTGCACGATCGGGCAAAACCTCCTGGAACTTCACGTACACATAGATCGACCGATTCTACTTGGATTGATCGAACTCTTTTCATCAACGCCCGATCAATCCCTTTAGGGATCGATCGATCTCTGCACCCAAAGGAGAATGAAGATTTTCCATTATTGCGCATTTGGTCCTCAAAGCTATCTTTTATTACGTTTTTAGTTTTTCCTTTTTTTTTTCTAAACTATATAAGCCTTGTGGCTGATTTTATTTTCTTTTTACGCTTTTACAATTTCTAGTTTACAAAGAGACGGATCTGAACCCTGTATTTGGAGAAGATTTATGAACTCTGATTTTTATATACCAATATCAATTTTTATTTATTTGATTATGTGTTCTTCTTTGATATTGTATTGTTCTTGCTTTGCAATGTCTAGGTAGTTCATTAGTTAGGTTTTAGGTTTTTTCCAGGAAAATCAGGTTTGATTGTTAGGGTTATTCTTAAAGAGAATGAATTTGTTAGGTTCTTAGTCTAGATTTGATCTTAATGCATGAATTAGATTGATCACCTAGTTTTTGATAATAGATTGATAAACACAAAAGGATTTGGTTTAGAAATCTGACATAATCTAGATGAGTAAATGCCTTTGCTTGCGGGAGTATTGTCTTAGGGGTTTACGAACTTATCAAATCTGAACTGTAATGCATGCTTGAATTAGCTAAATACAGCGGGAGTTTTTCTTTAGTAATTCGAACATAGGGATTAATAGTTCGGGAGGAGATTAATCTAGTTTCTGTCTTTTGAGTTGAGAACTATTTCCAAAGAAAATCCTTGCATGATAACCTAACTTTTAAACCTGAATACATGTGGATTGTCTATTGCCTGACGCTTTCGTTTATTGATTTACTTCGTTTTAATTACTGTTATTTGCTTTAATTCAGTTACATTAACCTTTTATTTTGTCTTAGCTTGATTTAATATTAAAAACTGAAAGTAATGATATTTGGTCTCTGTGAATTCGAGCCTTTACGGTGCTATAGTGATTTGTTCTCTACAGTGTAGTTTAGAATTAAATTCTAGACCTATCAGAATCTTGGCGCCGTTTCCGGGGATTAATACAGTGCCTTTTAAGTTTTCTTTAGAGTCTAGTCTAAAATTTTTATTTTACAGTACTCATCTCGCTCTTTCTTCTTGATTTTTGTCTTTACAGGTGCATGACCAGACGATCTGACAAATCGAAGGAATTGCTCAACATCAGTAACGAAGAACTCGCGAAGATAGAACGTTCAAACCCGAAAGCAACGAAGAACACAAGCTCATCCAATTCAATGGCTGAAAACGTTCATCAAAACGATCTGGTCGATCCCGATGGTCCAAACAACTTGCCTCCTCCTGGATTCAATGGACTGATAGTCAATCCAGTGGGAGGAGGAGCTAACGACAATCAAGTGCCACAAGGACAACAAGGAGCTGGTAATGTTAACCAGATTGGGCAAAACTACATCTTGATAGGCGATCCGAATGGATTTGCCAACCAGCAACCACCTCAGAATCACCCTCTGGTCGGTGATTACAACAACCCTGAAGCTTTCTTTGCTAACAGGAATTCCATTCAAGACAACCTCAACGTCATGAGTACCAGTTCCCTATCCAGCTCATCCAGATACTTTGCCAAAACTATTCTCATGGTTTACCCACTAAGCATCCCATCGATCACATCGATAACTTTGAGGACATCTGCAGCACTACCCAACTCAATGGAGTATCAAGGGATTTCATGTACTGCAAACTCTTCCGTCACTCTCTAGCTGAGAGAGCACTTATAGGTGGTTGAAATCCTTACCAAGTAGTTCTATTGTAAATTGGGATGATTGCAGAGCCAAGTTTCTCAGTCACTTCTTTACCACTACCAGGACCAACTCTATGAGGAACAAGATCTATGGGTTTCAGCAAGGTCATGTAGAGTCATTCTTTGAAGCTTGGGAACGATTCAAAGAGAATCTTCGTGACTGCCCTCATCATGGTTTCTCAGATGTAAGTTTCCTCAACACTTTCTACAGAGGCATAGATCAGAGATACCAACTTTCCTTGGATACAGCAAGCAATTGTCAATCTATGACCAAAGCTGTCCCATATGCCTATAAGCTGATAGAGAACCTGGCTATTATCAACAACAACCATTGTCCAGATTTCAATAGAAGAACCAGGGGAACTACTTCTGACACCTATGAACTCTCAGAAGTGAAAGGACAAGTCTCAGAGATGATGATACAGAAGCTGCTTACTCAACTTCTCAAGAATCAAAACCAGAAACATGTCAGTTTCGCTGATGATACAGAAGCTGCTTGTTTTGCTTTCGAAGAGCAAGAAACTGAAGTTATTGAAGAGGAAGTGAGCTACATTAATAGCCAAGGTCAAAGGGTGTACAAGCAAGGGTACAATTCAGGTTTCAACAAGAATCACCGCAATCTCTCTTGGAGAATCCCCAAGACAAGAACTACCCAACTCAACAAAAGCCTTTCGTGCAGAACTCTGGTCAACAGTTTAGTCAAAACTCAGGTGGTAGTGGTTTCCAAGGGAACCAAAATAGGAGTTTGTGCATAACTTTAATTCAGGCGGTTTTCAACAAACCTGTCAGCCTGTTTTTCAACAAGCACCTCCACCTCAGGCTCCGCAAGGAAACTCAATCGAAATGATGTTCAAACAGCTTTTGGAGGGGAAACAACAATCCCAAAGAGAAGTAAAGGAACTGAACCAGAAGTTTGAAGCACTCTCTACACATGTGAAACATCTCGATACTAAAGTTGCTCAGTCTGCTGAAACTGTAAAGAGATCAACTGGGTTTCTACCTGGAAAAACTGATACTAATCCCAATAAGCAAGAGTAGATGAATGCAATCACATTGAGAAGTGGCAAAACCTTACCCACTGCTAAAGGTAAGGAACACATTGTTGAAGGTCTGGTTGAGGAGATTGATGAACCTGAACAGGATGCAGAATTGGAAAAGTTAAAAAAATGTTACAGACTCGACAGCACGATCGGGCCCTATGTGCACGATCGATCCCTCCAATTCCGGAGGAGGAGAACGATCGATCTCTCCTAGATCGATCGAGCAGACTACCAATAAAATTCTATAGACAAATGATCGATCGTGCACTTCTAAAGATCGATTGTTCCCTGAGATCGACCAGAAAGCTTCCGACCGAAGAGATCGATCCCTTCTGGATCGATCAGGCATACGGAGGAAAATTCGAAAAATTTAAGAGATCGAACGATCCCTAAGCGATCGATCGATCCCCAGTCTGAAACAGCTGTTGTCCCTTCAAGAGTCTACAAACCAAAGGGGCCTTATCTAGTGAAACCCAAAACTTCCAGGAAAGATCTAGAAGATGCAAAGTGCAAGGAGATGATTAAGGAACTGAATGTGAGACTTCCATTCTCTAATGCATGTCAAATGATTCTATCCATGAAGAAGTATGTTAAAATCATGGTTACAAACAAGCTTACATTAAAAGAAGACGCAATGATGATTACAGAGGAGTGTAGTTCTATCCTACAGAACCAAATGCCTAAGAAGCTTGAAGACCCAAGAAGTTTTGTTCTCGCGGTCGAGATTGTAGATATTACCTTTGCCAGGTCTCTCTACGATTTGGGTTCAAGCGTGAACCTCATGTCTTTGTCAGTAGCTAAGCGGTTGGGGATGATAGACATTAAGGGTACAAAGATCTCATTGGTTCTAGCTGATCATTTTGTGAAGTATCCCGTTGGAGTTCTGGAGAACCTGCCTGTCAAGATTGGAACAACTTTTGTACCAACCGACTTCGTGATTCTGGAACTTGGAGAGGAACCCAAAGATGCTTTGATTTTAGGCAGATCATTCTTGGCTACAACTGGAGCAATCATTGATGTGAAGAAAGGCAAGATTGATCTTCATTTTGGTGATATGGTGATGAAATTTAATATGCAAAAAGTCCTGTAGAAACCATCTCTGGATGCCAAATCCTTTTGGGTTGATATCGTTGCTGAAGCTATAGAGGGAGTTGGTGATGACTTCTTATTTGATGACCCCTTAGAGATTGCATCGATTAACGCTACTGATGCGCATTTATCCCTTAGTGATGATGTTACAAGTTTTACCAGGATGCTTGATGCTAGTAGAAGGATTGAGGAGATGACTGATTATGTGGCGTTAGTGGAGACAGCTGTCAAGTCTCCACCTAAACCGTACCCTGCACCTATTGATGATCCATGGAGCGAGCTGAAAGCTCCAAAGCTGGAACTTAAAACCCTCCCAGCAGGGCTCAGGTACGCGTTTCTAGTTCCTAACTCTACATACCCTGTGATTGTGAATGCTGATTTGAATAATGAAGAGAATGATTTGCTTTTGTGTCAATTGAGGAAGTATCGTAGAGCTCTAGGTTACATTTTAGATGATATCATATGGACTTCACCTGATTTGTGCATGCCTATGACACATTTAGAAGATGAATCCAAGAATTCTATAGAACATCAGAGGCGTTTAAATCCCAATTCTAAAAGATGTTGTTAAGAAGGAGATAATGAAACTTCTAGATGAAGGGATCATTTACCCTATTTCAGACAGTAACTGGGTTNTGATTCCAACTAGAACTGTTACAGGTCATAGAATGTGTATTGATTATTGGAAATTGAATGCTGCTACTCGCAAAGATCATTTTCCTTTACCTTTTATTGACCAAATACTTGAGAGATTAGCTAACCACCCTTATTACTGTTTCTTATATGGTTATTCAAATTTCTTTCAGATTCACATTCACCCAGATGACCACGAGAAGACGACATTCACATGTCCATTTGGTATCTATGCATATCGCAGGATGCCTTTTGGGCTGTGAAATGCCCCAATCACTTTTCAGAGATGCATGGTGTCTATTTTCATTGATCTAATTGAAGACATCATGGAAGTGTTCATGGAAGATTTCTCAGCCTATGGATCTTCCTTTAATGTTTGCCTTGCTAATTTGTGTAGGGTTCTATAGAGATGTGAAGAGAAACATTTGGTGCTCAACTGGGAGTAGTGCTACTTTATGGTGACAAATGGGATTGTGTTAGGACATAAGATCTCTGAGAAAGGTATTGAGGTAGATAGAGCTAAGATTGAGGTTATGACTAACTTGCAGGCTCCAAAGTCTGTAAAAGATATTAGCAGTTTCTTAGGTGATGCAGGTTTCTACAGAAGATTCATTCAGGACTTCTAAAAAATCGCTATACCTCTTACAAAGCTGTTGTGCAAGGAAATCAAATTTGAGTAGGATGATGAATGTCAAAGCGCTTTTTTCGCGATCGAATGAGCTCTGGTGAGTGATCCAATAGTCCAACCACCGGATTGGGATTTGCCTTTTGAGGTCATGTGTGATGCCAGCGATTACGCGGTAGGATTTGTTCTTGGAAAGCGAAAGGATAAGAAACACCATGTTATGTACTATGCCTCAAGAACTCTGGATGGAGTTCAGTAAACCTATGCAACAATTGAGAAGGAGTTACTAGCCATTGTCTTTGATTTTGAGAAGTTTAAGTCTTATCTAGTAGGATTCAAAGCGGTAATCTACACCGATCATGCGGCTTTGAGGTATCTCCTGAACAAAAAAGATGTTAAACCCAGATTATTGCGTTGGATTTTGCTTTTACAGGAATTCTATTTGGAGATATAGGAAAAGAGGGGAATAGAGAATGGAGTTGCTGATCACCTTTCCAGACTTAGAGTGGATGATTATGTTTCCATTGATGATAGTCTACCTGAAGAGCAGATCTATGCCATTAGCACCAGAGTGGATGAGGATCTTTCTATCCCTCGACATAATAAATCTGCTGTAATTACTCCTTGGTTTTATGATTTTGCTAATTATTTGGCTGTTGATCTTGAACCACATGACTTTACAGGTTACCGAAAGAAGAATTTCTTAAGGTATGTCAGACATTATTATTGGGATGAGCCATACCTCTACAAATTATGTTCAGATGGTATGTTCCGGAGATGTCTGCCTGAGAAGGAGATTTAGAACGTTCTCTACCATTGCCATGGTTCTGAATATGCTGGTCACTTCGCTACATTCAAGACGGTTTCTAAGGTGCTTCAAGCAGGTTTCTGGTGGCCAACTATGTTCAAAGACGCTCATGCCTTCATATCTCACTGCGATTCATGTCAATGACAAGACAATATCTCAAAGAGTAATGAGATGCCTCAAAACTTCATTTTGGAAGTAAAGGTTTTTGATGTGTGGGGAATTGACTTCATGGGTCCTTTCCCTATGTCTCATAAAAACTTTTATATTCTTCTTGTTGTTGATTATGTTTCTAAGTGGATTGAAGGTATAGATAGCCCCACTAATGAATATAAAGTTGTGCTAAAAATTTTTAAATCTGTGATTTTTCCCAGGTTTGGTGTTCCTAGAATAGTCATCAACGATGAAGGCTCTCACTTTATCAACAGAGTTTTCGATGGGTTTCTAAAGAAATATGGAGTCAAACACAAAGTGGCAACACCATATCATCCTCAGACTAGTGGACAGGTAGAAGTTTCTAACAGGGAGATCAAATCTATCTTGCAGAAAATGGTGAATAGTTCTAGGAAGGATTGGTCTTTGAAGCTGGATGATGCACTTTGGGCTTTGATAACAGTTTATTTTAGGTATCAATCCCCATTATACTTGCGTATCATTGTAGTATAGATGGGTTATCAATCCAGTCAGGTGTGATGCTAACAATCAGGATGCAATGGTTCTCTTAAGTCAAGCCAAGCAATAAATAGGGGAGTTACTAACAGGTCCTAGGTAAACATAACATGCAGAAAGATAAAACAGAAACATAAGGGAAACATGCTTAAGTAAAAGGTAAATGGCAAATGAAACAAGAAACATAACAACTAAAAGAGTAAATGATGCAATCAAAGAAAGGGTCCCTAAGGATGGGGTAATTGGGCAGTGCTCCTCCTCAAACTCTCTAAGTGTCTAACATACCTCACACAAGAGCTATCCCTAGATNGCAGCGTTCCTCCTCAAACTCCCTAAGTGTCTAACATACCTTACACAAGAGCTATCCCTCGACGATAGATTCATAAGCAATCAAATCTAATCTCTTGACAGATGAAATCAAACTAGGTAGTATCCAGACCTAACTCTCGTTAGCGGAAGTATACCTAATAGGCATTACGAACCAATCTACCTAAGTCAATAAGCACCCTAAACATCTAATTACGTAGGTTGAGATGCAGATCCTAAGCATCTAATTCATTAGGCAAGGATGTGCAAATCTCTGAAATCACTATGATCAGGCATTCCATTGAACACTTTTTGGGTGCTGGAATGCCCAAGATCGGATCTCAACGGACTAGGTCGAAATGAGCATTAAGCACAATGAAACAGAAGAGATCTATTAAACCATAAAGCTTATACACCTAGGAGGAACAAGGAAACAACACTACCCTATCCCATCCTCAAGGAACCTAAGTCACTACTCACTACGCATGTTGGATGCAAAACCAGTGAAACAGAAAAGCGAAACTGCTAAAAAAGACATTTAGATCTAAGGTCAACGAAGATGAATGAGACTAAAAACCCTAAGATGCATGAGATGAAGGTGATGAACAGTAAGAACACAAACCCAGAAAAACAGAGCAGCAATGGAACAGTAACAAGAACAGAGATGAAGATCAAGCTAAAAACGAGATTAAAAGCACCAAAACGTAAATCAACATGCACCAGATAGTTCATAACCCTAATCTAAGCAAAAATAAAGAAAACAGAAGATAAACATAAACTTAAGCAAAGATCTGGGTTTAGAACATGAAGAACATCAAGAACAAAAGAGAGAAAATGAACATCAAGAACATCAAAACCTAAAATGGCAAAAAGAAAAAGCTTGTTGCAAATGGAGGCGTTTTAGGGCTTTTATAGTGTTCAGAGAAAAGCCCTAAAACGCATAAAAGACAAAAAGCAATGATTAAGTTGGGTCTTGGGTCAGGTCCATCCTGATTCGAAGTTGGTCGGGTCGGACTGCTTGAGCCGGAGCAAGAGTGATCGAGGTAGGTGCATGTGGAAGGGCTCGATCGAGGCGTGTAGGAGATGGGATTTAGCCGTGTAATCAAGGTGGCTCGATCACTTGGCTCGATCACGGGATCGAGCCGTGTAGAGTTGCATGCGATCGAGGTGGGCTCGGGACAAGGTCGAGGGGAAGGAGTCAGGTCGAGGCCAAGGAACATTCTCGGCTCGATCGTGGGATCGAGGCCGAGAGAGCTTAAGGTCGAGGCAAAGGACCAGATCGAGGTGGATGGTGCCGAAGTTGGAGCATGGTCGAGCCGAAGGGCAGAGAGATGATCGAGCCATGTTGAGAGGTGTTCGAGCCGGGACCGAGTTGAAATGAGCTAGGGTGATCGAGCCGAAGTTGGTTTGGCTCGATGGTTGGGTCGAATCCTGACTTGAACTACGCTTGTGTTGGTTCCATTCTACGCATTCTTCTTTCCTTCTCCAAATTCGCAATAACGTCTTGAAAGCTCCTGAAAGTCCTGAAAAATCTCCAAAATGCATGNNNNACTGCTAATGCAAAACTTCCTAAAAATTGCAAACTTGCTAATAACATCTATAGATGCAACATATGTACAACTAAAAGACTCTAAAATGATGCTAAATGACTTCTTAAAATCACTAAAATGCAGAGACATCAAAGGTTAAGGTGTTTCAAGTGGACCATTCTCCCCCATCTCTTCTCTTTGGTGGTTGTTGTGTGGGCATCGGTGGCGCGCGAGTGTTGCAGGTGTCTTGGTCCCTTCGCCTGGCCGCCGGAATCCCTTTTCTGGCGGTTTTTTGCGGCTCGACTGCTGAGGTTGATTTGGTAGGGTTCTCCTAATAGATCTAGGGTTTCTTTTTTCAGTTGGGCCTATCTGATTTACGAAGCCCAAACCGGATTTTGGCTATTAGGGTTAGTTTGTTTGTGTTGTTTTGTTCTGAGTCTGGAAGTATGTTTTTTGGCCTATATCTGAGTGTATTATTATGTTTTCAACAGAAAATCTTTTATAAAAAAAAAACTCATCCATTTTGTTGAGATATTGTCACAAAGAGTTTTGATGAGCAATCCCTCATTATTTGAAATATGTGAAAAGACAAATTAATTCAATTTTGTTATTGTTTCGCACAGTTTTAATATGTTTTCCAAATTGTCATTCTACATAGGCCACAAAGTCACGCAAGAGAGTACTAACCTCTGATTTTCGAGCATCAAAAAATTTCATACGACTGTAGAATAATTGTGCATATCATCAAGAAAATAAATTGCGCCTATTATTGACGGTACTCTGTATAGACCCCAGACATCACAATGTAAGAGACAAGATATAATTTATTTTATTAGAACCATCTGAAAAAACTTCTCTAGTCTTCCTGGTCTAAAAACAAATGACACAAGACGTAGAACTACCATCTATCAGAGTGACCATTGAAAAAAACAAAGAAGAAAGCACATAAAACGCCGCATCAGCATTATAAATCCTTTGATAATTGAAGTGGGTGAAAACCCCATAAGTTTATCCACATCCATGTGTTTTGAGTTTGGTTTTTACTCTTTGATAATTATATGAGATTTTAGTGGATGAGTTTATTTAGTACCCGAAACCACATTGATATATCCCATACATTGATTGGCCCATGGTTTTTCTTTTATCACTCTTTTTCATATATGAAACTAAAAAGCCTGTTGAAGGCAATACAACTACGGCTAAAGCTTGTATAGCAAGAACGTCAGCCTCTCTGTTTTCCAAACGAGGGATAAACTTGAACTGTAAAACATCAAAACTATTAGCAAAGATCCTAATATCTGCAATGATGCCATGAAATAGAGCCATAATTTAATAATCATGATGAACGAGCTCGAATTCTTTGAAGGACAATAGAACGAAACTGAAGCAATTCAACTAAAAATTCGACAAAATAGTAAGGAATCCTAATCTTATTTTCTTCTTACTTTCACTCTACCCTTTCTGAATACCTCTTCCAAATCAACTCATTGTAGTACGTATAAGCTAATTGTATAACTTTAGCATTTGCATCGGTTCTCATAAAATCAGTGTGACAAGCAAACATAATGAGCTTTTCATTTGTTTGGTTTTGATTTTGTCTTATACTCGTGTTTGTAATGATGCAAATTTTTTGTAGATAAGTTTCTTTATAAGGGATAGAATGCTAAAGCCGCTTTATGATTTGGGCTTCGTGCGAGATATTGATTGTGTCGCTGGGTTAAATTGTTACAATGTTGAAAATTGTTACAATATCTGATTGACAAGGTTTCTTTACTCAAA
>OVAV01000765.1:877-16008 GCA_900406375.1 Iberis amara | reverse complement strand
CTTATAACTGATAGTGACAGAGATAGCATTTTGAAAGGTCTTGATGCTATCGAAAGACAGATTGAAGCTGATAAATTTGAGTGGAGAACTGATAGAGAGGATGTGCACATGAACATTGAAGCAGCTCTTACTGATTTGATTGGCGAACCTGCAAAGAAACTTCACACTGCACGGAGTAGAAATGACCAAGTTGCTACTGATTTCAGGCTTTGGTGTCGTGATGCTATTGATACAATCATTGTCAAAATCAAACATCTTCAAACAGCATTAGTTCAGCTTGCTCTGAAGAATGAGGCTTTGATTGTTCCTGGTTATACTCATCTTCAAAGAGCTCAGCCTGTGTTACTCCCACATGTTCTCTTAACTTTTGTAGAGCAGGTTTAGAATTTTTCCTTTGCTAAAATTTTATCTTTCCTCTGTGTTGTTTTTGGACATGTTTGTTTAGTTTTCTGGCTAGGCTATGCTATGAAATTTAGCAGCACCAATATATATATGTATGTGTTTTCATTTAGACTTCTACTTCTTGACTAGTGTTTGTGTTCATGTATGGCAGCTCGAACGTGATGCTGGTCGGTACATGGACTGTCGAGAAAGGCTAAATTTCTGTCCCTTAGGAGCATGTGCTTTGGCTGGAACTGGTTTACCCATTGATAGGTTTATGACTGCAAATGCTCTAGGATTTACTGAACCAATGCGAAACAGGTATATTCATCTGCTCTTGGATCGGTTGCATCAACTTTCTCTTGAGATTTTACAGTTTCTCATTTATTAAGTCTTTTTATCCTCTATTTTCAACTAGCATTGATGCAGTTTCAGACAGAGATTTTGTGTTGGAGTTCTTATATGCAAATTCCAACACAGCCATTCATCTATCAAGGCTTGGAGAAGAGTGGGTACTTTGGGCTTCTGAGGAGTTTGGTTTCATGACTCCAAGTGATTCCGTCTCAACTGGAAGCAGTATAATGCCGCAGAAGAAGAATCCTGACCCGATGGAGCTTGTCAGAGGAAAATCTGCCAGAGTCATAGGTGATCTGGTCACTGTCCTAACACTGTGTAAAGGACTTCCTCTTGCTTATAACCGAGATTTTCAAGAAGATAAAGAACCGATGTTCGACAGTACCAAGACAATAATTGGAATGATCGATGTTTCTGCGGAATTTGCCCAGAATGTCACATTCAACAAAGACAGAATTAAGAAAAGTCTCCCAGCAGGACACCTTGATGCTACTACTCTGGCCGATTACCTTGTAAAGAAGGTAATGTTGCTTTTGTATCTTCTACTTTTGTAGCTAAATCTAAGAAGTTAATATTCTTTTGATTGTTTTTGCTATTCACAGGGGATGCCTTTTAGATCATCTCATGACATAGTTGGGAAACTAGTTGGAGTTTGTGTCTCAAGAGGATGTGAACTTCAGAACCTAAGTCTTGAAGAGATGAAAAAGCTGAGCCCTGTGTTTGAAGAAGATGTGTTTGGGTTTTTGGGTGTCGAAAATTCTGTTAATAAGTTCAGTTCCTATGGGTCAACTGGATCGAACCCTGTGGCTGAGCAACTAGACTACTGGGTTAGCAAGCTGAACATTACTACAACCTGAGTTGGACCAAACCATCAGGCAAATTGTTGCACCGATTTAGGAAGACAAACACATTGGGTTCCCTTTAACAGAAACCCCAAAAAATAAAGCTTTGTTGAAGTTTTTTTATCTTTTTTTACTATTTTATCATCTCAAATGCTAAGAAGTTTTTAAAAAAGGATAATGAAATTAGTCAAATTACTATCATTTTCAAAAATATTTTGCTTTTAGAAAATGCCTTGCAGCCAAAATGTTTTGATTTCTCTGAGTCAAATAGCGCAGAAGTCAAACTGTACAACACAAAAAGGAAGCTGTGCATGAATCTTACAGAGTAAAAAGCTGTTTCTACATTTGAAACCTAATCTACAAACTCTTATTTGTTTACTATTCATTATTCATATTCCAAGCCATTATTATTCCACCATTCTCATCTTTTACATATACATTTTTCCTTCTGCTTCTTAGCTCTGAGTACACTCAAATGGATGAAAGTTTCCTTCAGCAAACTCTTGCATCCTAAACCTCTGCAAAAGCTCCACAGACCTGCAAATTCATCAATCCACACCTCATTAGCTATATATATGAATCATGAAACCGTCATTGCAAGTATCGACAGAAACACTAACAAGGGGTTCTCTCGATTTCGGTTTAGCTTAAATTGATTGTTTTCAATTGCGTCCACTACATTAGCGGTTGCTGGTCCAGCTGATCCACCCGCTACAATCGATGGGACTGATGCAATTGGGCTCCATAGCTACACATTTTTTNTTTTTTACTAACAAATGTTAATTCAATGAAACAAATTAAATAAAGAGATGATAGCTTTGTGTGCTTGCTTACCTTTATTGTGTTATCGATTCCACTTGTAGCTACAACACTATCAAACGGATGGCATTGAATGCAATTCACAACTACAAACAAAAGATGAACTTCTTAACCCACATAATTAAATTCGAGAAAGAAGATTAATGTAATGGAAGAAGTGAAAAACAGAAACCTGATTCATCGCCAACAAGCACTTTCATAAGCCTCCCAGTCTGTTTCTCCCATATAAACCATCTACCATCATCGCTTCCACACGCAATGTAATCACCTGAATTTTGGTGATAAAAATGTTCATACTTCACAGAAAGTGAGTAAAGCCGTCTTCCTAACTGCGGTGGTTTTTTCACACCACATCGGAATCGCATTCAGATAAACATAAAATGGTGAGAAACCTACCTCTCTGACCGAGAAAACTGGCTTGCTTTATGTCAGTTCCAATGTTACAGTGGCCCACATATCTACGCTTCATATCAATGGCTTTCTCTGGCTGTAATCACCAACAAAAAAAAAAAATGGTATTAGTCAAACGAAGAGTTTGTAACACAGCATCAAGAAGCTAGCTAAATAATAACTCGAAACATGTTGAATATCCCATTAAAAGAAGCCAGATACTAACTCGAAACCCATACAACATGTTAAATTCGTTTTATTTTGAAACACAATATCATAATCTGAAATCTAACCTGATAAGAGGTTCCATCATTTTGAGATGACGATGCAGTTCCTGAGGAGGCATTGTCTCCAGTATTTTCCATGGGCTGATCATCACCTACTCTATGAATTCTTAGATTCAGACTGCCACGCACAGCATTCGAGTCTGGATCTCGTCCATCATCATCCGACATAGAAGTCTGAATATCAACCTCCAATTCCTCATCGTCATCGGATTCTTCTCTTTCGGATCTCGACATATCATGTGAACTGTCACTGTTTGCCTCTGATCTATACAGTATGTCACTCAAAGAAAGCACTCTAGCAGTTCCACCTCCTGTCTCTTCCTTTTTTTCAGTTCCAGCTGATTTGTCAATCAAAACACAAGTAAACGAACATTAAAGACGATTCTTTGCCCGTGGAATCATGAAAGCATTTAGACACATAGATACCCTTTGAAAATGAAATCTAAAAGAAGAGCTCAAGATCTATTACTCTAATAAACATTTCAATCAAAAGAACAAATAGCTAGGCACATCATACACAAAAATACTTGCAAAACAAACAATCAGAAGTAGAAAGAGAAGCCTGTCATGGATTTCAAGATAAATCTAAAAAGTCATTCGTATGATTCTTCTCTCATGGTTATGATGTATTTTCATTATCGAAAAGCAAAAACAAATATATCTAAGCAGAAACATCTTGATATTCTAGTATCACGTACAGGGGGAAAAAATATATAACGAGGCAGTTCATCTGTAAGAAAAGACATACATTGGTGGTCACAAACCTGCTTGAAGATCCTTTTTAATGCTCTCCACTTTTTCCACTACAGCGGCATCCGATGGGTTCAATTGTTGTGCAGCAGTTGCAAAGTCTAGAGCTTCTTTATGTTTTCCCAACTGCGTGAAAGTACAAATGTATAACAAGATGGAAGGATAACTAAAATAAATGCTTATTGCAGGACCATCTCTATGTCTAATTGTAAA
Source organism: Iberis amara (assembly GCA_900406375.1). Classification (NCBI taxonomy): domain Eukaryota; kingdom Viridiplantae; phylum Streptophyta; class Magnoliopsida; order Brassicales; family Brassicaceae; genus Iberis; species Iberis amara. The sequence continues at coordinate 11,972 of OVAV01000765.1, read as the reverse complement.
TTGAAATTTACTTGATGCAATGCTTCAGACATGTAGTAATGAGCTTTAAAGGATGAAGCATCAATTCTCCGAGCATTTTGGCAATCTCTTACGGCCATATGAGCATCGTTCTTCCACTTCCTCTGGAAAATAAAGGATTCAGCTAATTGAGGTTACCAGAGGGGACCAATGAAGGGGTTCAAGGTAATTATAGATAAAGGACCTTAAGCAACAATGCAGCACGAATACAAAGGCATTCATGCCTTAGCGCAGACTCAATATCATTGGAATGAGCATTCAGAACTTCATTAGCTGCCTCAATTGCATAGAAAGTATCTGCACCTCCTTCTAAAGACCTTTTAGCAATTTTTACCAAACTGTTGCACTTCTTTAACTGAAAAGAATGGAGTTTAGATGCAGTACGGAAATAGAAAGACTAGGGTCATTTTATGAAAACAATTGCAAAGGGAGGTGCGAACCGTTGCAGCACTGACGTGTCGGTAGAACCCATTTTGGGAAGTAGTAGAAACCTGAGGTGAAGATTCTACATTGTTACTGAAAGAAAACAAGTTAGCTACATTTCCGGGTGTGTATTGCATGGTTCCAATGCCTACAAGTAGCAAACAAAGGAAAGAGTTACCAAACATTGAGTTTAAAACAAAGCAGCAAAACGTTTGAAAAACTGAGCATGTCAACTGTAATACCATTATTTACATTCATCAGGTATACATGCTCCCCGCTATAACTGAGCAAAACTTCTTCCCCATTAGGGCTGAAAGTAACATGAGTTAGGTGCAAATTTGTTCGCCCCTGAAATGTTAACGGATAGTGAGTTAGGAAAAGCTTTGACCAAGCACACAACATTGTCATTACCACAGCAATGCAAAAGTAGACTAACACGTTCAGAAAGATGCATTGGGCAGAAATAATTGACACATGGAGGTGGAGGCATCCTTTTCCGAGATGATGACAGCAGAGGGAGCATCCTTCTATCGTACAGACGAGCAAATGCATCACTGTGAAAGAGAAAAGGCACAAAACTAAATAAGGAAAAGAAGAAAAAAACAGAGAACTCAAATTCAAAAACATGGAGGAAATAGTATACCTTCCACCAACGAGAAGTAGGTGTGGTCTTGTGGCACTTATATCACAAGACTTCAGGGAGAGAGTTTGCTTAGGAGGATCAGCTAGAGCTCTTTTGGCACCACTTCGCAAGTCAAGCTGCAAAATTTAGAGCTATCAACTAGGCTTTAATTTCAGAAGTATCCAACTTAATTGTAAACAATGTAACCAGAGTTAAGAGATTACGAGAACACTACGGCATTCTTGGTGAGCGGATCCAGTAGGAGGACAGGAAGCAGATTCCCGAAAATCATGTTGCCGTAGCGTTCCATCTTCACTAGCACTCCAAACAACATTGGGGTTGCCAGGTTCGACCTACATGATGAGAAAAACTTCTAATAAACAAAACAGCTCAAAGTGAAGACCCACATACTGATTGGGAAAGGTATTACAGCTAGTTTTTTCACTCTTCGCGTGTGACATTGGTATAATGCCGATGGTGCAATAGCATTTTCATCATCTGCTCTACTTCTTAATCCAGCTAAATTGAATAGCCTAACCTACAATATAAGCCACGCACACCCAAAAAGAAAATTATATGAATACCGAATACACAACCAACGAAAGCATAACCCAAGAAGAGTACGTATACATACTTCAGCATCTCCAGCACCAGATACCACAAGCTCGTCAGAGGTTTCAGGGACAAACTTTGTACAGAATATGTTTGCAGTATGCCCCGTATCTACAGAATGCAAGAGGTTTCGACTGGAGTAATCCCAAATATTAACCTGCAAATCAAAAGGAGTTTTTAACTCTCAATACATGTCAAAAATCCGTAGAACTGTCCAGATAAAGTAGATGCTCAAATGAATTTCTTTTGCAATCATTCACTCAAATACGCTTAGATAACCGTCACAAGAACTAATTCTTAATTACACTAACAAAAATGAAGATTGCAAAGTGTTTAGCTAATATCTAAAATGAATTTGATATACCCTTAAATCATCTGATCCAGATATCAAGAGTGAACCAGTAGAGTTCCAAGAAATCGCATTAACACAACCTTGATGTCCCTGCCACACACAATAAACATTTTATACACAAAGCAAAGCAGAATAAACATATACAAGTAAAATGGAAACACTACCTCCATTTCTTGTTCTTGAGAAAGTCTTCGAACCAAAGAAGAGTGCATTTGCATTCTTTTATCAATATCCTATACATACGACAGTGAAAAGGATAAAATTTCAAGTTGAAACATGAATTGGAGAAAAAATTTTAATCAAGTAATCAACTAAATGTCTAACATCTCCATACATCAAACTGGCGCACTGTATTTAAAACCCTAGCAATGAGAAAAGAATGAAAGAAAATTCATTAAAAAGAAATAGAGAAGAAAGATGAGTTACGTACAAGACTTGGCTCCTTGGACCTTGTGTGGAGGAGACTGAAGATGTTACCATCGTGAAAGCTAAGATTCTCCATGGATGAAGCTGAAAGCGATCGCCACCGATCAGACGGAGAAAGATAAAAATTGGAGAAATTGAAAATAAGAATTGAAGAAGAGGCCCTATTGTTCTACATTCTACGTCGAAATCCTCTGTGCGAATGTGTTGATTGTCTGTGTACTCTATCACATCTAAACCGTTCGTTTGTACGACTTTAAGTACATAGGTGTTTACGGATAATAAAGCAAATGTGTGAAGTGTTGGGAAAAAAACAAATTTAGCAAAATCATTTAAAATCTTAACTTATTTTTACTTCATTGTAGTAATTTTTTTTGTCAAATATATTATAGAGATGTTGTTTATGATATTTTAAAATAATTTTTTTATAATTTTTTTTAATTTTTATTTTTAGCATTTTTATTTTAAAAATGTATACTTCAAAATGTCATGTTAAAAGCGTCATAAATGATGGTCGAATCCAGTCTTATATTGCACGCTCTCGCCCGTCTTGGTTAGCTGATGATATTCGTGCTGAAGCTTCCCCCTCAGCTCTCTGAATCCGTCTAAGTTGCTCTGTTTTATTTCATGTCTCTACTTTGTTTCTTTTCTCTGTTACTGAACTACATACTCTGATTCTTTTTAAAGTCGACAATTTTTTTATTTTATTATATATTAATTATTAAAAGAGTGATTAAAAGTTTAAATTACGTTAAGATGTCGGTTAGTGAAGATGATAATACGCGTGTAGACGAAATTGGCGTCATCTTTACCAAATAATATAAATAAAAGTGAAATTTAAAAAATAAAGTTAGAAAAAATATGAAATATTACTTTATAATCTAATTATAATTGGTTTATTGTATAACATATTTTATAAATCTTTAAAGCATCATTATTTTATAACTTTATTATTGAAATTTAAATATTTTTTAATAATGCATAGCTTAATAAATTGTTTTCAAATTCTATCACAATTATTTATGAGTTATTTATGAGTTGATCATCGCGCAAGACGCGAGTAAATCACCTAGAGAGGCTATTAGTTAAATCTTCAGAGATTTTGGTCGTTGAATCATGTTTTCTTCTTTAAATGCAGGTGTTTCTGATTTTTTTTTCTTTCTTTTTAGTACACTGAGAGGTCATACGATGCGAGTAGTATATATAGAGATTAAAATCGTAACTTTAGAGTTTCCACATGATGTGGGAATCGAGGTTAATAGGAGGTTATTAGTATTAATTATGCTTCTAGAAGTCTTATCGTATTCTTATTTTAAATATTTTAAATTGGTCAGTATTAATTATGCTTTGAAAGGTCTTATCGTATTATTATTTTACAATCTTTTACAACAATTAAATTGATAATTAAAAATTAAACATATCATCGTGTTAAATACACGTCCACATATATATATATATATATATATATCTTATATTTATTGATTTTTTATAAAATCTAAAAATATATTAATTTTCTGAAAATATGTCAAATCGAAAGATATATTCAAGAATATCATTATGATAACCTAATAAATAGTCTAATAGGTTTTATCATGACATATAATTATGTTTATTCTGATTTTTATATTTACGTACAAATCTTAATATTATTTAATACATGTATATATATAAATATATAAAGTTATTTAATTACTTTTTTCAATAACTGTTTTTGTTAATATATTATAACATTATTATTTATTAAAATACTATAGATCAAATCAAAGGATTTAAATAACATTGATATTTTAAATATATAGTGTTTAGCCCAAACGAAATAAATAATTGGGCTTTAGTTGAATATTGGGTTTGTACACAATAATATATTTATGCGTTTAAATACTTTTTTTAAATACTTTCTTTTTAAATAATTTTAATTACTTTTTTATAAAATCTATTTTATTTATACCCGCGCAGGGCGCAGGTAAATCACCTAGTATATTGTAGAGATGTTGTAAAATAGGGTGGTGATTGGTTGGACTGTAGGATCTTTGTAAAGATCTTTCGGAAATTTTTGTTTCCAATCAGTATTTAGCTTTATTAAGTGGGTCCTATAGATTTCTACAACCATTTTTAAAAGCTATAGTTCTTCTTTTTTATATTTGTTCATGTTAACATTGTTTTCCTAAAGAACATATTTTATTGCTTTAGAAGTTGTCGGATTTTTCTATAGCAAAAAAAATTAAAGCTAAAGCAATAAAAACTACATATATAATTCTACAGTAATTAATATAGAACTACAATACAACCAATCACCCCCTAGGTCTGCCTATAAATTAGGGGTGGGCAAATAAACAGGAACCGAAAAAATCGAAGCGAACAAAACCAAAAAAGTGAAACCAAACCAAAACTTTTTTAAATTTTTCTTAGATTTGATTAATTAATAAACCGAAAAACAAAAATCGAAACCAAACCGTAACTTTTTTTGGTTAATTGGAGAAATATAAATCAAATAATTTGAAAATATAGAGACTATTTTAACATTTTTATGGTTATATGTATGAAAAATATATATATATATATATATATATATATATATATATTAAACAATTAAACGTCAAATAAATCAATTAAACGTCAAATAAATCACTTAATGTATAGGATATTGCCGTAGAATGGTCATATTGCTACAAAAATGTTAAAGGAAAAAAAACTATCGATTTATTTTTTCAAAGAATATCAACCTACAATAGTTTTTCGGATTTATTGTTTTATCAGTACACTTATCAGACTATTTGATATTTTAACCCCAAATTTAAGATTATCGGTTTATTTTCCCAAATTTAAGTAGGTCTATTAATCCTAAAATCGAATGAGATTTTTTTCGAACTAGGATTCGTGAAAAATGAAAACACAATTAGTGGGGTTACTAGGTAAGAGGTAAGTGAAGTATAAGCAATTTTTCGTCGTTTTCGAGTCGTCTCTCATCACGGAATCGTGTTTTCGATGTACCAACAAAATGTTGGTGTGGCGAGAGAGGTGTCACTTTGACGTCGAAGACAAATAAGAACATTTACATAAGATTCTATCAATGTGTGATAAGATAAGAGGTAAAATATAAAGAAGGTTCATATGTTAAGTAATTGTGGGTTGATATATTGTTTAATTTGTCTTGGCGTTTGCAGAGGAAACCGAAAATCACATGTTCAAATGGGTTAATGGTGTTTTACTTTAAGAGATTAAGATTTTTCACGCAAATTATACAAAACTTGCAAAATATGTTAAATTTATACAACAAGAAACCAAATAAAATGTAGAGCTTTACAAGAAAGAGTTGGGGAAACTAGAGGTTGAATTGAGATAGAACATAAATGATAGAGTAGAGACAGAGATGAGGATTGTATTTCAAAATATGATTGTTAGCAGTAAGGTTTTTAATGCTCTGTTGGAAAATTTTGATTTTGCGGTTGTACTGGTAGGTTCACTAGCTTGGATTGTGGTAGATTTGCTAAATGATAATGTTATTTCTAGTTTAATAACTTGTTGTTTGTGTTTTGTTTAACAAAGTAAAACTGATTGTGGTGTTGTAATTTATGAAAACAAATTTGATTTCTTGGTATTTAGTGTTTGCTTTGCATTGCCCGTTTTCATAACCTTTGCTTCTATTCGCGAACGAAGTAGGTAGTGTTCTTTTTCCTTTTCCGTCTTTGCAATCTTGCCCGTAATACTGTCGAGGTTCGTGGTGTTCCTTCCTCTCTTTTGGTGCTTTAAAATGCCTTCGAGCCATCATCTTCTTCTCGGTGAAACGGTGGGCCCGATGAGAGCGTCATCTAGTGTTTGAGGTTGGTTAAGTAGTAGTTCTTTCTTGAACCTCGATTCATACTATAATGCGTTTCTTACGACTGCAATGGTAGCCTCGTCGAAGATCACTACATGCAAGATCAGTTTTCAATAATACTCTTTTCTCAACAAGCATAGAGTAATGCTTCATAAAGATCATAGATAATTGTTGATAGTTATCGATTGACCCTGTTTCGAGGTAGAAGAACCAAATTAGAGTAGCTCCACTTAGATTTTTGATGAATAATTGGAAGTATCCCAATTCTCACATCTTTTTCTTTGGGGGTAAACTGAATTCGTCCCATTATAATGGTAAATGCTGTCATGTGATGCCTCGAATCCGAGTGCCCTCGTAGATTGAGAATTTGATTTTTGTAGTATAATTGATTCTAGTTTCAATGATCATTTTGGTAAAGGGTTTTTGTTGTGTTTTTTGATGTCGCGTTCAAATATCTGGTGCTAAACTAGTGGCTCGATGGATTTGAGAGCTCATGTCTTGGATTTGTGCCCTTAGACGATTAATCTCATTGTGTGCGATGAATTTGTTGGTTACGAGCTAGGTTGCTGAGCCAATGATGGTACATTGAAGTTTCACGGTGAGTGGTGTTTCGGTAGCACTAAAATTGGTCTCGATTGATTGATACAAGCTTAGAAAGCTTTTCGCTAGTAGCCGTTATTGCTTCAAACTGGGAGCAAGACACCGTTGTCTCCTTGTGTTGTTCGTTTATACTGTGAATGATGATTTGGTGGTCTCAATTTTACCATCATTTCCTTGGTTGTTGTTTTCTAACTTGTCTCTTGTTTTCTTTTTGTTGGAAAACTTCATCAACGGTTTCGATGAGGTTATCTTGGTGATGCGTCATGGTCGTCATCGTTGGTACCTTTCAAAATTTTCTCGTTGCACCTGCAGACGTCAAATGTTAAAACTAGATCTCTACATAAGTGTTAGGATTATGGGCTTACAACTTAAAACCAATTGGCAATGAGTGGATTGGCCCATATTCCTTATATATCACTCAAGTTCCCTCTCCAATTCCAATGTGGGATACTTTCACACGCTCCCTCGAGATAATGACTCGTCTAGCCATTAATCACGAAAATATCCCAATATAAGATCAATTTCGGGTTCGACTGATCGGGCCTCTTTCGATGGGTTGGATCTATTTCGTTTCAGTGTGTTTGCGTGTGTTTGGCTCTGATACCATGTTAAGATTATGGGCTTCCAACTCAAAACCAATTGCCAATGAGTGGATTGGCTCATATCCATTATATATCATTTAAGTCTCTCTCCACTTCAAATGTGAGATTTTTCACAATAAGATATAGGTTTACAGAGTACGGGTTTGTCTTGGAAATATTTTTTTCCATTTAGAACTATTTTTTATACAAGATTGAACTCGTCAAACAGATCATTGTAACGAAAAAACCTAAAAAGCCCTCCTTCCTTCCCTCTCTGCCGCTGTTCATTTTTCAGTTTTGGACCGCGGCGGCGGCAGCTTCTTCAGCGCCGGCCACGATCCCTTTACTCTCCTTCCTTTTGGTTTATGTGTTTTGCAGAATGTGGCTTGCAGAAAAGAGATTTCTTCTGGACCTTGGGGCGCGTATGCTTTGTGAGGGATGGCCGGCAATGCTGTTTTGGTACCGGTGTTGGAGACGCCAGGCCCTTAGGCCAACAATGCGGTCTGACTGCCAGTCTCTTAGCGTCAGTGGTGTGGTCTCGTGGTGGTCAAATCTCGTCGGAGTTGGGGTCGTCTCTTCTCCTCTCTTCGCCAATACAGCCTTCTCTTCTACCAGTTGGCGGCGGTCTCTTTTCTAGGTTGCAATGTTGGTTGGCCGCTGATGATTCTGATGGCCGGGAATAGTATACGTGCCCTCAGATTGGTTCTCCTCGCCAGTTTTGGTATGAGTTTGGCTTTGTCTTGGTTGATGTGGTTGAGGGTCCTCTAACCTTGTTGTCTGGGGAAGTTTTCATGTTTCCTTAGAGTTTTGAGCAGTTGTAGGCTTCTCTTGTTGGTAGGATGTTCCGGTGTCTATGTGGCTAGTCTTAGCTTGGTCTTAGGCTCATCGGGTCTTGCCTCTTGGTTGGTTTTTGTCTGGTTGCCTTCTCTTGGAGTGGTGTCTTGGATGGTTCTCGGCTTCTGCTTCGCCATTATAGTTGTTTGTTTTGCTTGCTCGGGTTTCATTGTGGTGATGTTCCTCTAAGGTTTAGTGCTTACCGTTTTACCTCGGCTTTTAGGCTGATCGTTTCCTCTATGAAGTCTCTCATGCCGCTCTCCTTTTGTTAGCTTCCCATATCTCCTCTTTTGGGGCTCTTATGCGGTTCCAACATCTTTCTAGATCAAGTTTTTTCTGGTGTTGACCTTTACTTGAATCTAGTTTTAGTTTTTGCATTGGAATGGCTTTCACTATACAGGCCTGGTTCCTGCTGCAAGTTTCATTTCTTTCAACCGTTCTCGCTCAAATGGACCGACTCCCTGCGTTATTGCTTTGGTTTCTAGATATTTATTCCTTAAGTTGTTTTGGTTTGTTGTTTATGTTTGATTTTATTTTGGTTTAACGGTTTAGTAGATTATGGGTGTATCTCATCTTCGCCTCTGGATATATCTTTTGATTTCTCGGCTTATGACTGTTTAAAGGTGTTCTACCTGTTGTATTATGGGATCTTTTCTTTATTTATCTTATGATGAAAAAAAAAAACTCGTCAGACAGATCAGACCAGCTCGTCAATTATCTATTTCTATGGATGACCTCGTCGATTTGCATGCCTTTTGAGGTCTCTAAATGTCTGCGTGGGCCGAGTTCGTTGTTGGGCTTTAGCCCCTTTTCTCATCGCCTTCCCAGTTGCCACATGTATTTATGGTCAACGATCATTGCGGTCTGTATTGAAAAACAGAGAACTATTCTAATTCACAAACCAACAACGTTATTCAATCAACTTTAAAACAAGTACAAGTTCGTTTTTCTTTCTTGCACAAGCAACACTCTTAAAACACTTAGATTTTCTCTCACAATCCCTTTCTTAGATGCTTTTTGACACTCTCTCAAAAACCCAAAAACCCTAATTCAATCGGCTAAAAAGTGTACCTTTGCATCACACTTTTTAGCCCTTTAAATACTACTCAAACCCTTTTTTTTCCTTCCATACTTGACATGATTCGAGCTTCCTTTTCTCTCATATTGCCAAAACCAATATTCTCATTTCTGTGAGCTACCAGCTTTCCATTTTTGAATTTTCCAGCACGTCTTTTTTTCTTGAGTAAGCCATCATGTCTTTCATGTCACAAGCTATCTTCGAAACTCATGAAAAAAGTATGAAAAAAGTATGTCCAGCATATTATTGAATTCGCATCCTAGATTAATTCATTGGCCTTGATTACCTCCGAATCTGAAATCTAATACCAATAATATATGAAAAAAGTAGAATGTAGAATTGACAAGTTTGAAAGAATGTGCCATGTATCTTTAAAAGCCTGCAATAAATTTAACAAATTTTTGGTACACTTTGACAATTAACAAACATAATATTTTAAAAAAATTTGCGAGACCTATAAAAATCTTCGCCAAATTTGACAGATTTTTTTTTTTTAGGTGTAGGAAATTTTCTTTTGGTTTTTGGCAAACTTTGGTAGCACTCACTTATAATTTTCCTATAATTTTGGTTATTTTTGTAATGTCTATATCAAAAATACCACAAACATAAAACCTGAATTTGAATGGTTTAGAATTTTAATTTCTGGAGTTTGAATTTAATAATTAGAATTTAAGACTTAATTTTGAATGAGCTAGAGTTTAGTTTTAAGATTTAGAATTTACATTTTAAATTTTAGAGCAATTTTAAAATTATGGTATCTTTTAAACTAACATTTTTGTGGTATTTTTAAAACAAATTATACTTTTGAAAAATACATTGTTTGTGCTATTGTTTAGAATGTGCCATGTTATATGTTGGAAATTATTTTTTTTATTTACTAATTTTGGTCATTTTTGATACTTCAATATAACTTTTGTTTTGTGAATTAATGAAAGAAGAAAAAATAAATACAAAAAATTAATGACAAAGAAGAAGTGTTGTATAATGGACAATCTTAATTAAGTGACTACACGAATAACTCGAAAAATCAAATACCCCAAACTTTGAAAGTTCCATTAGCAGTAATAATATTGACGTCACGTAAGGATTTTGCAACAATCTGAATCAGAAACAGTACACATTCGTTGCAAAAGAATACGATCTATCACAATTGGACAAAGACACAATCTCCTTCAATTCAAAATCCAAAAGCTATAATGGTTCACCTATGTTCCAGATTTGGCCATCTGAACAATATATATATCCATTAATTACTTTTTACAACATTTTTAGTTAATTAATTCATCAACTACATACCTATAAAACATAATTTATGCGATCATAACCAATGTAACAAGTAGTAAACCAGTGTTTTTTTTTAGAATTGTGATTGTGTACTAATATACTATGTGTGGGTTAAAACAAAACCAAAAACAAATAAAGTTGTGGAAATTATTAAGTTATTCAATCATTCAACTAGTACACTGTCTTTGACTATTCTGATGTTCGTAACTTAACAAGTAACAATCCATATTCAAATCTCAACTAAAGCATGAATGATGATATCATCTATACTGGACTAGTTCGATATAATTTATAGGTTTAAACTATACAAGATTTTTTTTACTGTATTAGGGTTTTTAAAAAATTATTAACTGATTCACAAATCGAACTAATTTGAATTACTAAAAGTAAAAATGAATCGACTCATAACTAAAAAGTTATAAATCTATACTCTCTCTCTTCCAAAATATAA
>OVAV01000764.1:0-16015 GCA_900406375.1 Iberis amara | reverse complement strand
CCGCAACAAAAAATAAAAATATAATGATAATAAAAAGTATACAAACATATATGTAACAATCATACATATACAAGTATGCAAAAATCACGACAGAAAGAATGGTATGAGCATATGAAATAGCAACAACAATCGAATATCATTTTGAATCTAGAAGTTAAATTGAAAATTCACCAATCAGTTCATGAAGGTCACCCAACTCGCTAAGCTCATAGAGAGACTTGGGGGGCTAATATGTTGGTGTCAAAATCCCCTCAGCAGGATTTTGTCTCAGCTAATGTGATTCTTCAAAAGACGGCCCAACACGTATTAGGCGCAGAAGGATTGGCCGAGCAGTTTTTCACCTGGGAACGAAAGGCAAGTGGCACAGCACTCAGGACGCAGACAGACTGAGAAAAATATAAACATAAGCGGAGCAAGTAGGGACCGAGTCAAGACAGTTCCTAATCTGTCGGGATTCTCCGAGAATGTAGGTGCAACGAGCCTAGAAGATCGAAACAAACTGACTTAGGTTGAACGGACTATAAGGACAAGAGGAGAGAGAAGAAGAAGGCATCAAATTCTTTTAGAGAATTAGAATTAATCTTCGACTTAAGATTTTATAGCAAAACAGCTGAGTGTATTCATACAATCTAAATCAATAAAGATTCACATTTCTACATAAATTTGTGGTGTGCTTTTCCTTTATTTAACAAGAACCAACGAACTCCTCATAAAGAATATATCGATAAAATCATATTAGGGATTTAAGCATCCACAATTTTGATTTAATTGTTACTCGTTGAAGAAAATGTGAGTTCATGTTTTTGTGAAACAATACTGGAATATAAAAACAATGATGGGCACAACAAAAAACATGTCTGAATATACATGAGTTTTCAAGAGCTCACAAAGACTGATCATTTAGCTGTGGAATTACAAACAAAACGCGCCAAGGTAATGGATTAGTTGCTGCAACATAACCCCTAATATCTACTGATAGTTCATCGAATATCTTAGCCGTAGGTCTTTCCCGAATGGTCTGGATATTCTCGTCACATAGAACTTCATAGCTCCACCCCAAAGCAAGACACTCGATGTTTTTGACACAGAAAACACGACAATCTCCTGGATTTGGTTCGCTGGCACATTTTTCTTAACTCTTTTTGACCTCAAACTGAGCGAGAGACTTCTTCCTCAAGTTTTCAGGGACCATCCGGTTAAACAACCATGGCATCATTTTACGTATGGGGTTACAAACCTTGAGAATTTCATAATTACCTGCATGACTAGGGATATAGTCATACACGAAGATATTTCTCGTCCTGAAGTTAACGTCAATAGCTACCCAATGATCACCTTTGACATTGAGACAACCATAAAGGTTGTCAATATCAACATGCAAAATCTTGTTATTCACTGAGTTAGCAGGAACGAGTGAAATGGTCGAGGTAACAATAAAAAGGAACTTTTGCGGACTATCTTGAAGTTAGCGAAGTCGTTGGTCCAAACAGCCAGCAACCATCGGTCCCAGAAAGCAACTTTTTCTCTGTAAGGCGAGATTGGACGCTTGGATCTCAACCAGAACATCGTCATTTCTGCCTCTAAGTGCTGCAAAGAAAGAGGTCAAAGTAAGTAAAAAAATCTACAGATTTAAAAAGAAAACTCTGCAATACAAAAAAAAAAAAAACTGCAAGCACAACAATAAATTTGCACAGTCAAAAATAAACCTAAATAGACTCAAAAAGCAAACTGCAAGCACACTAACAAATTTGAAACGAATAAATAAAATTGCAAGCACTTAAGGAATCTCTGCAATACAATAAAAAGAAACCTGCAAACAAATCTGCAGACTTAAAAAGAAAACTCTGCAATACAATAAAAAGAAAATTGTAGGACTTCATTAAAATCTAGAACAAGAAAAGAAAACTGCAAACACAAAAAAACCTGCAGAGAGTCAAAAATAAAACTGCAACCACTTACGGAATCTCTTAACCATCCATAGTCTGTTGTAGTCCATTGTGGCCTAGGTAATATTATATCTTTGAAGAACACAACTTCTGCATTCGAACTTTCTATTGGTTCTTCCCTGTAATCAGAAGAGAATAGGTAAATATAGATATCTATATTGTTAGGTGAAGGTTGTGTGATACATACTCATCAAAGATTATAAAGTCCAACAACGCACAAAAATTTCCCTCTGCCACAACATCCATTGGATCATAATCATTTGTTGAAGTTACAACACTTGGTATGATGCGTTTTACGGTCGAGTTTCCTATGTATGGAGTCATCTGAGTAGATGCCAATGTAGGGACTCTCTTTGCCACTGGTGTATCCGCATTCAAACCTTAGATGACATCAAACATCAAATACAATGACTTCCCTAAAGCTTCTTGGCCCAACTTCACTGTTTCGTCCTCCTCATCAGAACTAGATGCCATTTTCTTGTCCTCCATTGCCACCTTCTCCGTAATATCTTCAAAATCGGAGCCCAGGTGAGATTGGTTTTTAAAATTTCTTTTCATTCTTCTTCTCTCGAGTCATCTTTTCTTGCTTAACCTTCTTTTTCTCCTCAATACCCGTTGTTTTGTTCCTAATACTCACACGAGCTTTATTCTCCTTACTCACCGCATCTTTCTTCTCCTTTTTAGAAGGAGGGCCTTTCTTTTTAGTGGTGATCTTTGTCTTCTTTACCGCCTTAAGGCCAGGAAGGTTGTCCTCACGTAATCTTTCATCCGTCTTTACCAACCACGACTGATCAGAAAGTTAAATCTCCAATAAATAACAAAGATCACATGAGATATATTTGAAAGGGACATAACTAACCGGCATGACGACTTCCTCATCAACTGGTTTTTGTGTAGCAGACCTTCCTTTACCCTTTGTCAAGATCCGCACATCAGCTTGTTCCAAAGTTTTGAAATGATTGTTCATCGATGTATCCATTTTTCCAAGAAAGGTGGCGAGCGTCTGCACCAACTCTGTTAGTACGTACATTCCAACGCCGTCAACACCCTAAACAATAAGCATCCTTAATGAAATAAAACATCCGCGTACAAATAATGACAAGTTGAAGCCCAAAAATACACTAACCATTGCAGAACCTTAATTTGAAAGACCTTCATCTTTAATATTCTCTCCTTTAATTTTCCTTTTTTATTTTTTATTCCTCCTTCATCAACAAACTCTTTTTCACGCTTCATGTTCCTCTTAACTCATTTCTTAATTTGAACAGGCCATTGGTTTGGGGTCTAGGAATCATTCATGAGATTTTCTATCAACTTATCAAGGCTAGGATTAACTTGGAGATGATTTTCTGGCCAAATAGGATACTTCGCCTCCAGGGTAACCAGGATCATATGTCTCACGTGAACCTGCAATCCAAAATCAACAAGAATAGTCAACCATCATATCATACTTGTTACATAAAACTTAATTGACAAAAAAACTCTGCAAACATTTAAAAAACTACAATATAAAAAATAAATGTGTAATTGAAAACAAATCAGCAATTGAAAACAAATCTGCAAGGGAAACTAAAAAACTGCGTTATAAAAAACAAATTTGCAAACAATTAAAAAAAAAGTAACTGAAAACAAATTAGCAGTTCAAAACAAATCAGCAATTGAAAATCTGCAAGGGAAACTAAACTGCGATATAAAAAACAAATATGCAATAAAAAAAAAATCTTCAGTGGAAACGTACCTCTTTGTGATTAAGTATCTCTTCTACTATGAAGTCCTGAAACCTAAACCGTAGACAAGAACCTTCCCAATGGAGAAGAGGTGACCCTTCAATGACATCTCTTCGCTTTCCAGCCAACACCCCTAAACCAGGGACGGATTCAAACACCCATATGAACAATGCGTGAATCAATCCTTGAACGGTTTGAGCCGAGGTCTCGAAGTTGGTAGTCTTTATTGAATCTACCAAATAAGTAAAAGCTTCTCTACCCGACGAATACTTCTCGAAATTATCTGCATCAACCACTCTCTTGGCAAGCCTTAATGGAATCCTTAACCCGTATGAATGCCGCAAATGAAAACATGTATGCAACATAACCTAGCGAACATGATCTGTTCCGCAATATCCCATTCCTCGGGATTGACACGTGATATGATCCTATCTAGCTAGTCTAGAGTTGGAGCTTCCCCCTCTGGTTTTCCCATTTTTGTCCAAAACCTATGATGATCAACATCAAATTTGTCTGATGGGTCAGTGGGTCACAATTAAGGCCCGTCATCTCCGTAAACTCGTTTAGAGAAAACCTTAGTGGCCGACTGTCAATTGTAGATCATATCTTATGTTTATTCTTGACTGATAACTAATGGCAGAGAAAGTAACAGACTGTGGAGGATGAGAGTATATATGTTGGTCAATTTCAGAAAAACCCCAAATGAAGTTTCCTTCAAGGCATGCCAAGCATCTTCTCCAATTTTGGCTTTGTTGGCATGAAGCCTTTTGCAAAACGAAGTGTGGTTGATGCTTCTCTCTTGAATGTCATCAATATTAGGATACAACTTAGGTGGGTATCCAGCCATTCCTATATAAAGCAAGAAAAGTTAGATCAACATAAGAATCTGCAGCGAAAATAAAAATCTGCGACGAAACAAGCAAAACTGCAATGGGAGGTAAAAAAATTGCAGAAGAAAAACAAATCAACGAGAAACCGAAAGAAATCTGCAATGCGAAAACTTCATAAAAATATGCGATGAAACAAACAAAACTACAATGTGTAGTATAAAAACTGCAGAAGAAAAACAAATCAGCCACGAACCAAAAGAAAACTGCAATGGGAAAACAAATCTGTGAAGAACAAGTGTGCGAGCCGAGGAGACGAAGGTTTAGCAGTCGAATCAAATCTCAGGACAATTTCTTAAGAATATTTGTAGCATTACACATTGACTTGAGTCAGTTACATTGTGAATAAACTATGACAACTTCAAGAAAAAGGTTTAGTAGCCGAATCGAAAACCTAACAAAGTTGAACACACATTCGAGTAGAAGTTGCCTTAGGAAATAGAAACTGCATTATCAACTGATACAAAACTAATGAAATCGTGAAACCACATAAGCTAAAAACAATGGCGACCGTGAAACCAGAGAAACCGTGAAACCGGAGAAACCGTGAACCCAGTCGCCATTAGAGATAAAGAGAAAGAGAAAGAAGTTACGCACGACGACGGCGAAGACGAAGGACGGCAAAGACGAAACAATGGTGACGACGAGGCTGGTGTTTCGCGAGAGAGGCAAAGAGGGTTTCATTAAATTCAATTTTTTGGGGAAAAATTAGGGTTAATTTTTTTTTAAGAGCTTTTATGATTTTTTGGTGTAAAAAATAATTAGAAATGGCAAACCTATAATTATTTCAAAAACTAATCCTTTTTAGTACTTTCACACAAAAATATGGGTTACTCTAGTCATGCCTTAAAAAAAGGTCAAGTTAGTTATAGTGATAACAACTTGGGTCATTCTGATGCATTTTCATTTTTAATAAAAACTAAAATTTATCGGTTTTTTATTTACTCGGTTTTCTCGGTTAATGTCTGTATCATATCCATATTCATTTTTTGTTAATGTATATCTAAATGGTTTATCTAAAACCATAAAAATCACATAATCGGTTCGGTTCGGTTTTTCTGTATTGGACACCCTAGTTATACATCATACACTCTCATTAGTAAATTGGTGTATGTAATAAAATTAGAATTAACTTAACGCGTACCTTGGAATAAAAGAAAGTTTTACTTACTATAGTGTCCATCTTCCTATCAAGCTATATTCTTCAACTATCTCGATCAAATGTCTTCACCACCTCTGCTTGTCATTTAGTCACACAACCAACCATTCCCACGTGACCAAATAACAAAGAGAGATGTGTCGGATTATTGGCCCTTCAGACATTTGTCCCGGACTCACACCACGTGCGATCCAACTAGTTACAATTCCACATTTCTTCTTATTTAGACCAATTCACTGCACCATTCATAACAACATAACTTTACATGTTTTATGTCCTCCGACTCTAACTTCTTGTGCCTAGAAGCTACACTAGTGAGTCTATAGTGTCTCTGTAAAATATCAACCCTAAACGATCTCTATAGACCATCAAAATATTGTTTGCCACAGTCAAATATCAAAATGTAGTTAACCATTCTAAAACAGTTTGAAAAGCACAAAATTTCATCCTGATCGGACATGTTTTGAGCCTCTAAACGATACCTCAAAGTAGTCATATTGGAGTAGTTCAAAGAAAACAAATATATAAAACTTAACTGTTTTTGTTTCCTTGACACGTACTATATCCATATCAATCAACGATTTCACTTGTTTTTCTCTGGTTTCGTCCCAAATGTTTCCGCAAAACCTCAACTCATCATTGTTAACTATGGATCTTCTTCTTCCTCTTTCTTTCCACTATCTTCTCTAGTTCAGCTTAACAACAGTAGATTTATCTAGATCATAATTTCAGCCATTGTAATCATTCTCTAATGAGAGTATGGTTCGTGATAGCGCAGTGAACCTCGATGTTCTCTTCAAAATCTACGATACTCCTTCATCTCAAACTTCTACTCACTTTTTTTCATTATTTCCCTTCTTTCCCATTCATCTTCCACATTTAGGCCCGTGCTGTAGTGTAAGATAAAGAAACACGAGTGTAGGGCATCATGATGGCAAAAAAAAATTGGTTATGTTAATTTTAAGGTATGGGCATCATGATAAAAAAAAATGGTTATATTAAGTTTAAGTAAATATCAAAATAATATATAATATTTGAATATGCAATATACATATCTAGATATATTTACGTAATATGGAGAGCTAGTTATTTTTGTGGTGGGTCATCACACTTAAATGACCAATTAATAACTTCAAAATAATTTTAGTTAAAAAAATCTTTACTTTTGCCTCTTTGCAAATTTTTATCTAAAAATTCAAGTTAAGAATTTTACTCCAAAAAATCAGTTTACTTATCACAAAATTATTATTATTAAAGTAATCCACTTCAGTCTATTCAGTTTTTTAATTACTTGTTTTTTCAAATAAAGATTGTAAACGATTTTAAAATTTTAATTGATGATTGTATATGTTCACATGACATATGACAAAAGTCACAGAACGATGTCTTCAAACATGAGACACCAACCATTTGGATCAGATAAAAGAAAGAAAAAAGAAAGAAATGTTGATTTTGAAAGTTTGGTGAACGATTTCGTAGAAAAGAAAGGAAGAAGAATTATGTTATGGATCTATAATTTGGGTTGCGTTTTTTTTTTTAATATGACTGGTTTTATTATTGTAGACATTTTTATAAATTGGAACATTTTTTCCGTAATTTTTTATAAAATATTTTTTATGTTGGCACGACTCTTTCCACATCTCCATATAACTAGAAAATCTACCTGTCTCGTGATCATTCATTTTTCCTCTCGTTATATCACTCTTTTTCCCTATCACTAAACTTCCCTTTCCCTCCTTCATTATTTTTCCTTGTACTTCCCCTCCTCTTCCCCTCGTAACTTCCTCTCTCATTTGAGATGCTTGATCGGTTTGTCTAATTTAATGAAATTTTTGAGACACATGTATTACAATTCTCTCGTATTCAGAATGTATTTGTCCTCAAATTCATGAGTGGTGTTTGGAATTCATCCATTCCTCAATTATAAATGCATATAATTACTCACAATCTCTTTATATCCTTTAGAACCATTTACATATAACCCTCAGAGCACAGAGCTTCTGGTGAGTATCTGAAGATGGGTATCTGAAACAAAAGGCCCAAAAAAGTAATTGTTTAATCCAAAATCCTCAGATCAGTTTCTCGCATTAGACACTTTAAGAAGCTTTGAGAAATGCGTACGTGTCAGCCAGAGATTGGTTTGGGAAAAAATAACAAAAAAATACGTTTCATCTCTCTCGTGCAGACTGAGTAGCCTCCTCCTATATCTGTAAGTCAGATATTTTTTTTTCAATAATGTTTCTTTTAAATCAAAGCTCATCATCCTCTTATTAACCTCGTACGTTTAAGTAATGATTTTTCGATTATAGGAGATTGAACAATAACTCATTATCTGGGCCCTTCCCTGTCTCTTTGTCTCAAATCCCTCACCTTTCATTCTTGTGAGTTTTGAGTGTTTTAATTTTCACTTGCTTTATTCTATTTTGACCTATTTATTTACTCATGTGTTTTGATGTTTGGTTTCAGAGACTTGTCTTTCAGTGTTTTAAGTGTTTTAATTTTCACTTGCTTTACAAATCTCATTTGATCTGGATTTGATTAGTGTTTTTAAACTGCAAATTGTTGTTAATTGTATTTGAGATACAACCAATAGAGTTAAGTTTAAAACACAATTTCTAAGTGTATCTCAAAACATTAAAAACTACTTTTTCATTTGAAATACTAAAAACGAGAACCAACCATTGGACATGCTTTCAATATGAGTTTGCCTTGGCGGAAACAACATTTCAACCCAACGGTTAAATACCTCGTTGACCCACTATTAGTCTAATAGACGGCCTCTCTCTATCTATCTCTCTACTCTCCTTCCGAAGTGAAAGAAATTAGAGAGACCAACACCATAATCGACGTCAGCTGAATATAAACTCTTTTTCTCTTTCTTTTTTCTCTCAATTATCTCAATCAGTACTAAATTTTGATACGCGCTATACATATATTTTATTTCTTTTCATAGAAAACCCTTTCTTTCAAAATCTGTTTAAGTGTGTAATTTGTCATTTATGTTCTGCAATTCCACTCGATCACATATGCATGAACCAAGCTTTTCTGGATAATCTATTTAGGGACTCATCTATTTATGTGAAGAGAGGAAAATTTCTATTGGAAGTGGCAAGTTATTTCACTTTTAAATTGGAGAGAAAGTTAAAAGAAACAGAGGAAAGATGTCTTATTCAATAACACACAGACGAACATGAAGCAAAAGTTTACAGAGGGTTTGTGTTATGAGTCTTAAGGAATGACTTTATTATATAGTCTTGGATTAATAATCTCCGTCATTAGCTTTCTCAAACACAAAGACGTACGGTTTAGAGCCTAATCCAAAACGCCTTAAATGCTCTCCGTCCAAAGATATTCCGACATCGAAACATTCCTCATTACAGGCCACAAGTTTGTAACCACCATCAACTCCGGCTTTCTCGATCAGGAAGGAAAACTTCTTACCTTCTCCTTCGGACCTTCGACCAGCCCCCACTAACCACGTCTTCTTCCCTTTGCCGTACTCGTAGACCCACCATTTGTTTTGCTGAATGCAGATCGAGTATCCAACCGTCTCGATGTCTAGGACCATTGATTCAGCGACAAACGCAATTCGAGGCATCCAGTTAGAGAATTTGATGGGAAGGCCGTGGTAGGAATATGGTAATTGAATTATGTTGAAGGAACAATGCTCGTCACCACGTTGGGAGAGACTCAGGCCGCCACCAAGTTTGACTTTGCCGTAGGGGACAACGTAGTAAACGCCGTCAGATATTATATCACCGTCGGTGTCACGAAGGGGCACAAGGGCGTTTGTGGCAACGGCCAAAACCGATGTCAAAGCTAGAAGGAAGTAAAACTTAGGATTCATGGTTTTTTAGTTTAGGTTTTTATTTTGTTTTTACTGGTTGAAGAATATGTGACTTCATATAGTCACTATTTATACACATATGTAGCTTGGAAGGTTTTGAATTATTAACATTATATTTTTTTGACAAATTTGATCATGTGAAGCACCTCGAGATTTGAGAGTGACTATCTTGTATACACCACTTTCTTTGCACGTTTCTTTACGTGTTTACTTTTCTGATGGGAAAATAATATTTTAGCTTAGTTTTGGTACGTTTACCACATTTTCTGATATTGTAACTTTTTGATATAAATACAATGCTTTTAAACCCGACCTAAACCCGCTGTTGGATCGGTAAAACTGACGATTTGACAAACAATTTAGTCTGGGTTTTATGTAAATTTGTCATCACAAAGTTCGCAATAAACCAAAAAAGCCGTTGTAAACCTAGAACCCAAACAAAATCTGGTTTCAAATATTGGAATTTAAAGCTATATTAGTGAAGATCTCGAATCATCCTATAAGTTTGGAGTTGAATAATTCATAACTAATGTTTTGAGAATATGGGGCGGATACAAATTTATATGGGGAAAAAAATAATTTGTGTATTTTTTATTTGGGATTCATCAATCTGTATGGTGCAAAAGTGAATCGGTCTAGAGGAACTTTTAATCTGCTGTAAGTTAATAGCTTGATCATGGTTATTTGGAATTTAATTAATCTCGTTATTGTATATTTAACAATTGAAAATGTCTTTGGATTCTTGTGATATGACCAATTATGTATATAATTAGAGGATATGATAAGAGCCAGGATAACTTAAAAATAGGTAAATACCAAAGCATATGCTCATAGTAAATATATTCCACTTTCAAAGCACCTTCAGCTAATTTTTTTGTTTATTTTCTAACCATGATCAAAATTTACTGATAAATGTGCTTCACGAACTCTCTTTGTTTACGAGCCTCGTGGTTCAAGAACTGTATTCTGTCCCCCAGCCTGTATTAGAAATGACTTTAATTTATAGCATAAAAATACAAACAATTTGATTAAATAAACAACAAGATAGATGAACAAGACCTTAATCCGCCTCTTTATAGATAAAATAGATTTATCATTCTTTCAATGTACCTTTTTGCATAGTATTGTAAGTAAGTCTTATCAGAATTTCCCCTCAATAACGAATTCCCATTTAGATTGCTGAGAATGACTTTGGTGCAATAGACATATCCATTATGTGGAGTGTAAACCAATGCATTTTGTACGACACAAGTACATAACAAGTCGTCTTTCATATGTAGAATGCAAGAAGTACCTTTGGCAGAACAATATGTGTGTTTTTTCCGAGGTTTATGGAAACATAGATTTACGGATCTAATCACCTCCCATTAATAAGAGTTGTTTCATGCTCATAAGTGGATGGAACTAAAAGAGTTATCTGGTGTTCCTTTGGTGGTTGCATAGGATAAGCATGCAATATTACAATCAACAGTTAGAGATTTGGTGCCCCTTTGGTGGTTGCATAGGATAAATAGGAGGGAAGCGGATTGCATCCGTACTATTTGTGAGGAAAATCAAAATCAAAAGAGAGAGATTGTTTACGTACTGTTTGTGAGAAAAATCGAAAGCGAAAGAGAAAAAAGGGGAATAGAGAAAACCCTGAGACAGATTAAGAGTGAGATTGTGAATTTGTGAGCAAAATAAGAGAGAAACAAAGAAATAAATAGAGAGAGAATCATCGCGTCAAAGTGAAATTTTTTTTTTTAATATAAATTGAAGAGACGATTTTTTGTATTCCTGCCTCTTTGCATTACACGCCTAATATGAAAAAATCGTAACACGCCTAATATATGGAAATATGAAACGTCGCAATTTAAATTTCTCTTTACAGCTGAGTTATGGAACATAAAATAATCGTTAGGGTTGAGTTATTTTTCATTTTACGGATGGGTTACAGATACATAAAGGCTGAGTTAAAGGCTACTTTAAAGACTACTTTACAGATACATAAAGGCTGAGTTATTCTTACCTTGGAAACGTAATAAGACATCATTACACGCCTCGTAATATCATATCATAGTTGCGTATTAAGATATCATAGCCGCGGCAGAGAAAGAGAGAGAATCATCGCGTCAAAGTTAAATATTTTTAATATAAATCGAAGAGTCACGATTTTTCATATTCCCCCCTAGGGTTTGACCTTGGTAACGCAATATCATATCATAGATGCGTAATAAGACATCATTTTCCTCGGTTCTAAAAAATTTTCGATATTAGTGCTCAGCCGTATTTTACACGGCTAATATATGTAACGACTTAGTTATTTTTTATCATTCGGCTGGGTTATTCTTAGTTTCTTAGACAGTAATAAACGATACAGCTAAGATATTCTTAATGTATGTCTGAGTTATAAAATTTTAAAATGAACGTTACGGCTGAGTTATCTTACTAAAGGCTTGATTTTTCTTTGTGTATGTCTGAGTTATGTTTTGTACTCTACGACAGAGTTATTTTTACTTTACAACTGAGTTATGGTTACTTTACGAGTGAGTTATCTTCGTGGTTATAACTTTAAGAGTTTGCATAAAATACTGAAATTATGAATTCTAAATAGTTAGTATAGAAATAAAATAAAACCAGCTAATGAAAAGATAACGGCAAATAATATCCAGATAACATTCCACTTGAATTTTAAAAAACCGAAACAAAAAACTCCAACCGGACAATCAAGAAACATAGAGACCACCACCAAACTGTTCGAAGACCACATATATCTCGTCACCATCTTCCATTATTACCTGAAAATGAAATTAAAAACAAAACCATATTAATTCCGTATATAACGGATTTAAAAATTTTATTAAATACAAAAGCGAGTGAAATAACCGAAAGAGGAGTTTCCATTGGACTGAGTCCCTTGTTGTCATAGAGGAAGCAAACCATGTCATAATCTACATTTCTTTTTTTACAATATGTATCCATTAATTTCTTCAGACATGTATGAACACTCACATAACTTAAACCATAAATAAAAGCAAGAAGAAATATAAAATGTTAAATTTTATTTTGTATAAGCTAATGGAAAGAGATAAGAACATACCTCTTGATTCGTGACTCTGAGAGTAATTTTGTTCGTAGAAATTGGTTCAGGAGATGTAGATCTTGTTGACAAACGAGAATACGCTGTTGTCACCAAGGAGCTAGCCATTGTAAAGAGAGAGATAGAGAATTTTGAAGAATATAAAACGTACTAGTTTTGTTGTTTTTAGAGTGAGAGTCAATATAAAACGTACTTCCTCTGTTTCTTTATAATGGATGTTTTAGATTTAAAATTTTTTTTTTAAATAAAGATGTTTTAAGTTTTCAATGTAATTTTAATTGCAAAATGCAAATTCCGAAACACATTTAATGAGAAAATTTGAATTTACTACAATACTATTGGTTTAAACTTATGAAAAATTGTTTAGTTTCAAGATTAATGTATTCAAAATCAATAGTTAATTTATTTTCTTAATATGTGTGAATAATCTTAAAATTGTTTAATTTGAAACAGATAGAGTATTTAAAAAGAACATCGAAAAACGAAATGACAATAGATGAAAATTTAATTTGAAAACATTTAATAATAAACTAATAGATAAATAAATATAATCCTTCTGATAATATAAAAAACATAAAAAATTTAAGTTTATTTAATTTTATATAGAAATTTAAATAAATGATACGGCTAAATTATTATTAATGTATGTCTGAGTTATTAAAATTTAAAAGAAATGTTATAGCTGAATTTTTCTGTGTATGTCTAAGTTATGTTTTTTAATTTACGACTGAGTTATGTTTACTTTATGACAGAGTTATGTTTTCTTAACGACTGAGTTATGTTTACTATACGATTGAGTTATGTTTATTTTACGATTGAGTTATCTTACTAAACGGCTGGGTTTTTCTTTGTGTATAACTATGTTTTTTTACTTTACAACTGAGTTATGTTTACTCTACAACTGAGTTATTTTCGTGGTTATCTGTTTCTTGATTGATTAGGGTACTTGGAATAGACTTGCTTGTGGATTTAGAAAACAAAAAAAAATCATGTTCAAATTAATTACAGGGATGGAAATAATATTGTCTTCATCATCCCATAGCATACTTCACAGTCCAGCTTCTTGCATTAGCCTCGTACCGAGACTTATCCCTCTTATATAGCTCACCAATCTCTGACACAAGAGCATCAACTGGATTGGAATCAGTCAACAACGCATCAATGGAGGACATAACCTAATCAGTGAAGAAACATTAATCAATCAGTAAAGAAACATTGATTAATTACGCTTATACAGACATTAAAAGCAAGTATTCATACATCGGACATGGTAAAGCCAAGACTCCATTTTCCTCTCAACATATCCATGTCAATGGCTCAATTGCTGTTGATGTTTGGATGATCCACCTTCTTCTTGAAAGCCACCTACACATAACAAGAAATCGTAAACATAAGCAAGCAAGCGGCTTACTTAATTTAAGGAAAACAAGAACGAACCTTTGGTGGCTGCATAGGATAAGAAGGATGGAAGCAGATGGTAACGAAGAAGACTCCACTTTCATACAGAGTACCAGCTGCTCCCATTATGACTCCTTCCCAGTGGAACATGTCGTCTTCCACTGGACCTATAAGAGATGAAATTTCATGTTTGTGTATCTGTTAGACTATAAATGTATTGAAGTAAATGATAGACTAACCGGCGCTGCAGTGTAAGGGAGGATTATGATTCAAACTCCTCAACTCCGACTAAATCCTTCGAAGCGCCATCTGCAAAAAACACAACAAAAACATAACAATATGTGATCAAATCGAAAAAATAAATAATTGTGAGCAAAATCGAAAGAGAGAGATTGCATGCGTACTGTTTGTGAGCAAAATCGTTATGGGAAAGAGAGAAAACCCTACGAAAGATTAATAGAGAGACTGTGAATTTGCGAGAAAATTAACAGAGAAATAGAGAAATAAATATAGACAGGGGGAGAGAGAGAGAAATGTCGCGATTTTTCAACGAGTCACGATTATTTGTATTCTCGTCTTTTCGTATTACACGCCTAATATATGGAATAAGGGCTGAGTTATTCTTAGCTCAGTAACGTAATAAGGGCTGAGTTATTCTTACCTCGGTAACATAATAAGGGTTGAATTGTTCTTACCTCGGTAACATAATAAGGGCTGAGTTATCCTTACCTCGGTAACATAATAAGGGCTTAGTTATTCTTACTTCGGTAACATAATAAGGGTTGAGTTATTTGATAATTTATTCAAATGCGTATTATTATTTATGATGAATTAATATAAATCACAAATAAAAAAATTAAATAAGAATTAGGTGGAAAAATAAACTGAAACAAATAAATTAAAAATATAGAAAATTTTGTACTTTGTGGTTATATGTATGTGTGAAACGTCAATCAAACCCCTATTTGTGTACATTTTAGTGACTTTTAAACGAAAACCCTACTCGAAACCAAAATTGAAAATCATCATTTGCCTCGTAATATCACATCAGCTAGTAAGAAGACATCATAGCCGCGTTTGACCTTGGTAACGTAATAAGACATCATTTGACTCATAATATCACATCAATAGCTGCGTAATAAGACACCTTAGCCGCATTTCACCTCGGTAACGTAATAAGACATCATTTGCCTCGGTAATAAAAATTTCTCGATATTAGTGTAATACGAAGAGGCGGGAATACTTAGCCGTATTTTATATTACTAAACGGCTGGGTTTTTTTTGCATGTCTGAGTTATGTTTTTTACTTTACGACTGAGTTATGTATTATTTACGACTGAGTTATGTTTATTTTAAGGCTGAGTTATGTTTATTTTAAGGTTGAGTTATGTTTATTTTACGGCTGAGTTATCTTACTAAACATCTGGGTTTTTCTGTGTATGTCTGAGTTATGTTTTTTACTTTACGACTCACTTATGTTTACTTTATGACTGAGTTATTTTTAATCAAGCTTCTTAATCACAAGCATCATAACCATAAATACAAACTTTCCTAATAATCTGAAAACGCCATAACAAAAGACATAAAGATAATATTTGATAGGAGACAGCGAGAAGAGGATCATATGTACGATGCTTTTTGCTTCATAACCGAAACCTCCTCCATAATCACCACCACGTCCTCCCGATGAACCACCCCATCCCCGCTATTTCCTTGAACGGGAGCGCCATCGGGTCCAGACACCTCAACATGACTGAGTTATACTTAATAATCTTAAAATACGTGATATACAAAAAAGACATGTCGAACTACAATCAAAATCCATAATTATCAGGTCCAAACTCCTCAAACATATCTATAGATCAAGCCAAACTCTGGTTAACATTCACTCAGACTTCTCGCCACCAAGCGCCAAGTCCTCTTCAACATACGCATTTGACACTACAAGAAATATGCCTTTCTTTCAGGGTCG
>OVAV01000763.1:0-16021 GCA_900406375.1 Iberis amara | reverse complement strand
CCTTTAAAACTCCACTAAACATAAAATCACTTCAAATCCTCTCAAATGTCTATCTTGCTATCTTGTCTCTTTTTGTAGTCATAATTGCTTCGCCTCTCATATTCCTTGGTGAAAATCTCTTTGCCGGCTTCACCAATCATCCTCTGCCGCATTCTCCGATCAACCTTCTGAACGCCAAGTCCAAGCTCGTTTCCTCCTCTCTGCTTACAATCTCATCGCCGCTTCTCCTTCTGATTTCTAGATATTTCCCTCGCTCCAAGGTAATGGAGGCAACGGTGATCCTTCTTCTTTCACAACAAATTGTGCAGCTGTTGATTTCCTTCATTCTATTTTATCCATCGTGTGTCCATCTCTTCTCTTTCCAATCTCGCCGGAGCTTACAACGGCTCTACTGGCTAAGGATAAAGTTAAAGCCTTTCGTTGGATGGAACTGTACTTGGTTTCAAATGAGAAAAGATCAGTACGAGTCTATAGAATTTATCCAAAGACATCGTTTTTCAATTATGATTGTCTTCCTAGGTCGAGCTCGAACAGAACTTGGGTTCACCCCCTGTGGTGAACTCTCTAATTCACCTCACCTCTTTAGACCAATCAAACTGCCACATAGGATTAGTAAAAAAAAGGCATTAAATTCTTTTTTGTTGTTTTCTTTTTTGTTTTTTGTTTTTAATTTTAATGCTTTTTTTTTACTAATCCTATCTGGCAGTTTGATTGGTCTCAAGAGGTGAGGTGAATTAGAGAGTTCACCACAGGGGGTGAACCCAAGTTGTGTTCGTCGAGCTCGACATGAAAAAATTTCAATGTGAATTTCCAACCCTAACTCAGGGAAGAAGGGTTAATTTTTTTTTGTTACGTTAACAAAACAACGTCGTTTTGTTTTTGCTTAATGACTTCACGAACCTACGTGGATGCTGAGTCGGATCGATCAACGTTGGTTTAAACACCATTAATGTTTTTTCTGAAATTAGCACAAAATTGTTAATTCGTGCAGGAATTGACAACTTATAGTAGTTTATGTATAAATTCGCATAGCTGACAAATTGCATTATAAATTAGACTAATGGTGATAATTCATGTATGAAATGACCGACTTTCTTTGCAGTTTACTTGAAAAATACATTCTATTTTGATGATAGATTCTGTCAGAGCCTTCGAAAATAATAACTTCCTACTAAATTATGATGGATTTCTAAACTATCAGTTCTACATGGTTGGAATCCAAAATCCATCGCCACTTAGTCGGGATAGATACATCGAGTAGAGATCTGAACCAAATTAGCAATGTAAGTGGAACTATCAAAATCTGTCAAAAAATTTTAACGGAATACTGATAGAATTTTCTGACCAAATTTTTGACTGAAATAGTCGTCAAAAGTATATACTATGGATTATTATATATGTATTTTTTTAAAACGGTGTCATATATTTATTTATTTAGATCATTAAATAATTATTAGTTTCACATGATAATATGAACTTAAATAAACTTGAAAATATAGTAATTGTTTTTGAAATCTAAAATACAATTTTAAAGATTTGAAAACTACAAAATTAAAAACCGCCTAGACTATCTTGATTGATTCTGACTATAATGCCGGGAAACTACATGATAATTACCTCAACATGAATTGTATGACAACCCCAACTCTTGTATTGTCTTGGTGTTTAACTTGAGGATCTCGTTATTGTACTTGATAATTTCATTGTTTGCATTTGGCTGTGCTGAACTAGCACGGGTCCATAGCAGAAAACGTTAAACTATTATCACAATAGCTATATAGGATGCTGTTCAACCTTAATAGAAAACAGTTATATTAGCATGTGCTTACCAAAGTTTCATGTAGAAGTATTTATTTCTAAATTTAAAAGTATGGGGAAAAGTTACAAAATACCTCTAAAACCTTCTTACTGATTTCTTTTCGGATAAGGGAGTTTGAAAGATGAAGATCCTTTCGAGAACGTTGTCATACCTAGACTTCCTCAAGCTGCTTCAAGTTACCAATAATTTGTCGGTTTTTTGTTGATGTGTATGTCTTCCATATATAAATATTACAATAACACCAACGATGAATTGGCTCAGTTGGTTTAAGTGCAGTCGTTGGTGATGTTGTGCTCCTGAGTTTGATTCACAGTGGGAAAGGTCTGCTCTCCAAAGGAGAGTTATATAACATGGTTTGGGCCTCGCCGGGAAGATGTACGGGCTTCGGCCCATAGCTCCCTGGTTATCAAGAACCAACGGAGAGTTGGCCCAGTTGGTTTAAACGCAGTCGTTGGTGATGTTGTGCTCCTGGGTTCGATTCACGGTGGGAGAATTCTGCTCTCCAAAATAGAGTTATATAACATGGTTTGGGCCTCGCCCTGGGGAGATATACGGACTTCGGCCCATAACTCCCTGATTATCAAAAAAAGAGAAAAAATTCCAATAACATTTTCAAAACAAAAATTTACGAAAAATAAACTTAGAAAAATATTGTCACTTCTTCCCAACTTGCTATGTTAACGCGACGTGGATGGAAACATTGGGACATGATCTTGAGTCGATTATTTTAGGGTAAATTTCATGGAGGTGGACTTATGGGGAAGTATTTACACTTTGGTGTATATTGTGCTTTTGGTGTACTTTAGGCATGAAAGAGAAATTTTTCAGGACGAAAATAACCTCACTTTTTTCGCGTGGTACACGAGTGTTTTGGTGAGCGAGTGTTTCGGACCGTCAGATACGGCTGCGAGATGTAGACCGTTGAAATTAATCTATCTTATTATATAAAGTGGAATGTGTCAAATTATAACTCACCAGATGGTGACACATGTCACCTTTAACTTAGATTATGCCATGTGTCAAACATTTTGAAAATTAATATTTTTGTGATTTCAATTTTTTATATATCATAAAATCGAAAATTTGAAGAATTAAATAAGTAAATAGAAAATAGTTTTAAAAATAGAAAAAAAATAAGTAAATTATCAAAAAAGGAAAACATCGGTAAAAATATAAAATATTAAAAAGGAAGAACTAACTATCATATATATTTTGTATATTTTTAGTTATTGCTTTTAAATACATATTACCAATACCAAAACACATATTTTAAAATAAATTTAAACATATGAATTTTAATGATACAAATTATTAATTTCATCATAAAAATTCTGCATATTATGCGGGCATTTTATCTCGTTAGTTGTTATTTTGTTTCAAAATAATTACGACACTTTTACCAACTTCTCGGGAAACGAAAGAAAAATCTTTAGATGTACCAATAGATGATATCAGATGTACCAAGGTTATGAAGACAAATAGAAGCTTTAGCATTTAGTAAGTTATGTTCTTGACAGTTTTTTCTTTTCTTAGATGTGTACAGCAAAAAAAATTTTCCTCGTTTTTTAACGAAATGTAACGGTCTCGTTCTCCAGATTAATAACGACAACAAGAATAAATATGGACAAGTACATTATGGTGGTGTGTGGTGAGTGGATTTGCGGCGAATATGGGCAGTGGGATTTCGTGGTTTGCAAACACAAGAAGTCGAGGTTTTTGCGTATGAAGGATGGATGTACTCTAGACGACGTCCACGCGGGTTTATGTAAGGAGTTTGGCATGGCTGACAACGGATACGGTTGTTACCATCAGTTATTGGCTGGCGGAAGTGGAAGCAATTCCAAGGGGGAATAGTCATGTGCCAATACTGGTTACCAGTGATATGGCATTGTCCATTGTACGTATGGAAATGGGAAGAAGACCTGGAATGGCTCTGTTCGTAACTTTACAGAGCGGATGTGCGTCTAAATGCGCCGGGTTGTCGGAGACGCGACCTGCGAAACGTGTACGGGTTTTAGGAAAGTCAGATGAACCGGTGTCCATGAGTCAAGACGCTGATTTTTTTTTACCCCAATTGAACCAATGTAATTATTAGAAGATGATGTACTAGTCGCACATGTAGAAGCGGTGGAGGCTAGCTTGGGTAAAACTCATTCGTCATCCAACCAAACATATCGTAGTCCATTCGATCTTGGGATTGATTCTCCCATGGTTGAACGCGAGTTATTCCCTGAGGAAACAACACCTCGTGAATACAACAAAGAGTTCTCGTCTCCCCTATTGGAGGATACATTTGGTGGGTCAAACGCAGTAGATATAATGTGTACACCGGACAATGGAATGGAAGGGAGTACGTCCACGGAAGATGGTGTCGGTGGAGCGGCTGCAAATGGAGTAGATGATGATGAGGACATTCCGCCTATGTTTGACGATACTGCAGTTGATACCAGCATTATACCTGACCTGGATTTAGACGTAGATTCAAATGGTGAAAATATTGAGGTTGGTATGTGGTTTAGTTGCAAGAGCGATTGCCAAATAGCATTGGCTATCATAGCTATAAAGGGTATGTTCCGGTTTAAACAAACAACAACGAAGAAGAATTATTTTGTTGTAACTTGCGTTGGTGAAAAGTGTGATTGCAGAGTTCTGGCTCATGAGATATATGAGAGAGATAAGGAAAGCATGCGTCGTCTATACATGTGATATTGGAAGTAGGAATAGCTACAAAAAACATGCGATTGCGAAGGTATTAGCAACTGTATACAACAACAAGTTTGGGAATGCAGTGAACGGGCCTCGGTCTGGGCAGTTGCAATAGCTAGTACTGGAAGAACTGAGGGTATCCGCATCGTATATCAAGTGCTGGAGAGCACGGGAGGTAGCTTCGGGTGTGGTGGACGGGTTGTACGAAGAAGAATTCGCTAGGTTGGCCAAGTATATGTACGTGTTGACGTTGGCGAACCCTGGGACCATAACTGACATTAAATCTGAGAGAAGCTGTGATGGGGAGGAACGTTTTCAATATTGCTTCCTGGCATTCGCTGCATCGATTGTTGGATTTAAGAAACTGCGCCTAGTTATAGTTGTGGATGGAACACAGTTAGGAGGGAGGTACAAAGGCGTCCTCTTGACTGCATGTGGACATGATGCAAATTTCCAGGTGAAAATGGTTGTGCAAGCGGCATGTGATTGGAAGATTGGCTTATTCAGGTTTATATATGATAAAATCCTTCTGCGTAATGGACAGTGTGCTAAATATTTGGAGCAAATAGGCTTTTCACATTGGACGAGAGCACATTCAAAAGGTGAACGGTATAATCTGATGACCCGTAATCTTTGTGAGACACTGAACAATGTCTTGAATAAAGGGTGTGCATCTCTTATAATTGAACTACTTAAATTCATACAAGAGATAACGACGAGGTGGTTTTGTATACGGAGGAAGAAATCACATAATCGGGCCAGCAGTCTAACACCAGAAGTGGAGAAATAGATGATGAAGGCGAAAAGTGAAACAATGGGTTGCAAAGTGGAACAGATAGACATGTGGAATTTCCAATTTAATGGAAAGTTTGGGGATAGGCAGATAGTACACGTGGACGTACGAAGATGTTCATGTAAGGTGTATGACCAGATGAAGGTTCCATGTGGACACGCGATGTTTGCAGCTGACCGTGTTGACATGCCATATAATCAACTAGTGGCGGATTGCTACAAAACCAAAACTTGGTGTGAAACCTATGCCAGTGTAATAAGTCCAGAAGTATGGCTGGAGGAGGTGGACATACCTTAGGAGATATGGAGCCGGGACCTTAAGCCTCCTCGAGCAAGAAGACCTCTGGGACGTCCACAGGATATTCGTATACCGTCCATCGGGAAAATTGTGGTACGTTTTTTGTGTTTGGATAAATTGAGTTCGTACACATGGACTGATACTGTATTTGCAATCATTGGTAGGGGAAGGATCAGGCGAATAAGTGTTCAAGGTGCAAGCTATCGGGTCACAATAGGGCAAGCTATAAAAATCCTACTGGTTAAAGAGATGTTTGTATTATTATTTTTTTGGATGATTGTACTCATGTCCACCATAAGGATATTTTGTGGACGATATATTTCGCATTATGTATTGGGGACTGGTTGGACAAGGGTTTTGGTCTTGTTTTGTGGATGGTTATATTGTAGGGGGATGGTAACGTATTTGGAACGGTAATTATTTGGCATAGTTAATTTGATATGTCTAATGCACCAACTTAGTAAGATAAAACAGACACGTACATTCATGAGTAATTGCAAAAACATGGGATAAAACATTCAACACACGTTTTTGTCTGCCAATTTGAGTAAGTCAGAGGTCCAAACGTCTCTCTGCAATGACAGACTAGAACATAATGGGGCCACCATTTGCTATGGAACGTACATTTGTTCAATGGTTGAACGGCAGTTATGTGATGGACGATAGTCTCACCTGTTCCAACCAGACGTTCGTGAGTGTACGTGGCGATGATTTCGTCCAATAGATCTCTTGGGTCCATGCCACTGTAGCAGTAAAGAACGGCTAGTAGTATTTGCATTAGCGGGTGGACATCTTTCATTGTAGCGAGAATGTATATAGCACCTATACATTCCTCTTGTTTAAAAGCAAGGACTATTGAGTGAAGGTACAGTGCGTACCGGTTCTTCGCGTACAAGCATTGCGTGTATATATGGTTTAGCGGTGACCATGGGAGTACTGATAGGGGGAAGTCCTCGCTCTTGTCTAAACGTAACATCGGGAGTATTGAGATGTCGTACACCCAATATCTATCTGACTGGCTGGATCGTACAAGACCCTTCAATGATACGAGCCCATCCTCTTTGCAAATTTGTATTATTTTGCCAACTAACTCATTAGGCAGCACAGAAGGTGCATCATATCCCCGAAGGAAGACCATGCCGAATAGTGTGTGTGCAACTGGGACAGTGCTCTGAGCGAGTGGAACATAAATAACCATGATAACAAGTTTTTTATGTGGTGGGATTTGGAGCCAACACGTTAATTAAGTGTACAGATAAGGTCTGTACGCATGTGTCGCGTATCGTACATCTACATTCAACGTACATAAGGATGTGATGTGAGAACCTTGAACCGAAATATGTAGATATTCGCGGGTGGTACAAAGGTTGGAATACCTATAGACTGATAAAAGATGATGGGATGTGTAGACTAAACGTTGTCAGGTGTGCAAGTAATTATGATAAGTGAAAATCATTCATTTAATGCTGGCGTCTTGGGTACGCTAGGAAGTAATGATGCGCGGGTGGGGCCATGTGTTTTTTTATGAATTATTATATAATATCTTATTAAAATTCATATTTTTTTCCACTGACAACGTACAAACGCAAAGTAAAACGCATAAACCAAATTGAAATCTAGTAAACCGATTCATCTGATTCGTGGCATCGACCTTCGATTCGAGAACATCGAGTTTCAATTCCATTGATGTAAGTCGAGTATTTATCTTGGTTAGTTGTTCAAAAAAAAGAGTGCCGATTGGATGGCGTCGTTGTTGCCGGAAGGCAAGAGCAGGAGTTCCTCATCAACAGCTTCGTCCCACCATTTTTAAGTGTGGTCTGCCCCTGACTATAAAGACGTATAAAAATTAGAATGCTTAAATATACGAATAAATCTAATGGATTAAATTGCATAATGAAAGGTGGGGATACCTCTGCTGTAATACACCTATAAAAACGCCTACCAAGGTTGGAGGATATCCTAGATGGTTTGCAAATGATCTTTGCCCCGCATGAGCAGACAGTAGGAATACCCATATTTGTAAAGTTGTTGTAACCACGAGAGATCGAACTCGAGTTGGAGGAGTTAGACATGCTTATAACCCTAAATTAATAGTGTTACTGAGAAATGTATGAGCTGAAGTTTAAAGGGTTTAAATAAGAGATTGGAAAAATTAAAAAGAAGAAGTGATGGTTGATTGTAAAGGTGAAGTATGATGGGTGAGAGTTGTCATATATGGGTGTCAGTAAATGACTCCGTTTGTGGATGGGATAAACCGAAAACTAATCGGTAATATAACATGTTAAATCGGACTAGTCTAGATTGGTGTAGACTGGAGATGCACGCATGGCGTACATGTGAACGATTTGGGGACACTGGGGCGGAGCGTAAAGCGTCCATAGTAGGGAGTACACTAATGATGTACCGATGTACTTGTATTGACTGGCTGTACACTGAAGTTGAGCGTATATTAGGATGTACAGTAAGGATGTAGGGGTGTACATGTTATGGTACGCGGGCTTTTTTTCCTGGACGTGTACAGATGAAACATGTGCGGTTATGTACGCGTGTTCCATACGAAGACCAACGTACATTGCTCAGTTAGTGTACCCATTTGCGTGACAATGTACGTGTCCTGGACTGGTAGATATACTACATGTGCGTGTATGTACGCATGTTTCATAACTTGGATGACGTACATATGGTTATAGTTAGACAATGTTGTTATGTTGGTAATGACAGACCTGCCTACGTACATATGGTTATTGACATTGTAGTAATTTTGGTAACGACGTACATATGGTTATAGTTAGACATTGTTGTAATGTTGGTAATGGATGCAATCGTTGACTTTCGTATACGTGTACATAACTTCTCGATAGTGTACATTATTTGGGTGGGTGAAAACGATTCATATGAAAGACGACGTACATATGGATGGTGTACAACAAGACGAACAAACAGGTAGTTGGATTTGATTTTTTGTTCTGCCGTTGTGTACAGTTGGATTGTTACGAAGTTGGGGAAAGGACTATCAACAGCATCGTTGGTGTATCCCAAAAAAGGATAAAGTTTGTTGTTCAAAAAAGGGAAGAGTTTGTTGTATAAAAAGGCCAAGTTTTTACATAACCGAAAAGATTAAATACGAATGCTAAATAAGTAAAGGCTTCAACTGCTAAATATCCCAATACGGCCAATGGTTCGCATCGTTGTCTTCGTCTGTGAAATTATCCATTTCCGAGTCGGACTATCTGAGTGCATCCCTCCGCGGTGAGAACGACTCCTCACTGTCATCGGAACTCGAGTCAGATGAATCCGAATCGTCTTCGTCTGAACCATCTTCGTCGTCGGAATCGCCGGAAGAGTCGGATGATGTGTTCTTTTTTTTTTAAAGCGTGAGCGTTCATCGTCGAATACTTCGAATTAGTCATAGAAGTCGTCAGCATCGTCTTCGATAGGATCGTCCACGTCATCTTCTTCGGATTGATCATCCAGTCTGGGACGTTTTGCGTCATTGTCCACATCATATTCAATGTCCTTTCTCTTCCTTTTGTTACCGTCCATCTTCAAATTCCTAAAAAATGAAAAAGAACCGACATATAAGTAGAGGAAGAAGAAGTTAAGAGAACATTCAGACAAAAATAGAAATTGTATTTGCATATTTAGAATTGGTACTTTGTAAACGCGATGAGAATGGTACAAAAACTGTGTGTATTTTTGTGGTGTTATAATCCCAAAAATGGAACGCGTGAAGATAAACCTCGCGACTGTTGGTGGACGTGTACGTTTACGAGGAGTGGTTTGACCAACATATTTATGGTGAGTAATGATTGTACAGGTGATTTTAAACGTAATCTATATGGATGGAAGAGAAAAATTATTTTTCCATATTCTATGGCTGTGAATGGGGAGTATAGTTGCGGGGCGGTTTTTAACAAAGCGGGGCGGATTTAATTATGGTCACCAATCAACATAATTTTGTAAGTTTTGCGGTTCATAATAAAAAAATAATTTAAAATTGTAATAGTGTCAATATTACTGTGGCGGACAAAATTACATGAGTATTTTTAAAAAAAAACGCGTACGCACCAATTATGGTGTGGTACATGTATTATTATTATTTTTTTTGTAAAAAATTGAAGTACAGTAATTATTAGATGGATATGAGAAAATATATATAGTGGTTAAGCACAAAACGGCAGTGATATATTTTTTTTTTTTGGGTAAGTGGCAGTGATATTTTTTTGTGATAACATAATTTTTTTTACATTCATAAAAATAATTATCAAAATGATTGATATCCAATAAATTGAATCGAAACAAAATATTTAGTTCTGAAACATACTGAATTATGAAATTATCCAAGTGAATATCAAAATCTATTATCCGTATAACTGGAATTGAATCTTAAATGAACCATAGGAAATAATATATACGTGCATACCTACGCAATAAACAAATTTATAAGAAAATAAGACATCTATTTATTTACATTTTGATAATTTTGAATTTTTATTAATTTATTCGTGATTTTTTAATGATTAATAGATAAATATTTAAAAATTATTTTAAAAACATATAAGATAATTATTTATAAATTAATCAAATATATATTTAAAAAAATTCTATAAATTTTTTTATTTTATTTTAACTATTCAATTATTTTTTCTACCTCATGTAATTTTTTTAAAGAAACAAATAAATTCCGCACCGCTTATTTTTGTTACCATTCAAAAACAAATCTGCATCGCTTATTTCGTACAAACCGCACTTGTCCCGCTTTCCGCACAAATCGCAGTTGTACCGCACCGTCCCGCTAATTGTTTTTACCCACACAGCTTGATCTGCTGTTACCATTCAGACCCTATATGGATATGTTAAAAAGTTGGTCGTCTCGGCATACAGTCAATCACGGATCAGACCGTTCACAATAACAATTGTGGATTCCATTGAATAATTTCTTAATCTATAATGGTAAAAGATATTTTGGTACATGTGTAATTAATGTACGATGCAGGGACGAAATGATTTCGTACTATGACCTTAGAAACTGCGCATTATAGTGAGTAGGCGTATGGACGCTATATATGATATGATATAAAGTGTGTCAGGTGGCGCCATATGAGGACTTGTGTGGTTACCTAGGAGAGCTCTGTAAAGGGTCAAACGTTGAAGGAATAGGAAAATATTTTTAAAAAGTTATGAACCTAATAAAAGAGATAAACATGAGTGAGTATAGGAGTAATGATTGCACTCAGGTTAGCTGGCGTACCCAATGAAACTCCCATGTACGTCCACGTGGAAGAGTTGACGTAATGGGGATATGACATAAAGTATGTCATAGTGTATGTCAGAGATTTTGAGCGTTTACATGTAACAGATGGCCGATAATTTTTTTGAATTTCGTAACCTTTGGATAAGAGTTAATTGGATTCGAACAAGTTGGTTTGTGCTTATGTAATTTTTGATTGGCTAACCCGATTGTAATCTCCAACCACATTAGGGGTAATTGTATGTAGACCTTGTGTGGACTATGTATTTGTTTAAATTGTTAATTATGCTACCGTGTATGCCGTGAATCAGAAGAAAAAAAACAGATAAATGTGAAGGTACCATATATAGAAAAAAGCGTACATGAAAGACAATTGTTGGAGAAGTTGTAATTAATAAACCAAGCCGGTCATGGGGAGTGGAGTACAACTGCCTTGTAAACATCCATGGCGTACTGGCGGCAGAAATCATTTGCCCCATCTGGTTGTCAACATTGCCATACAAATGAAGCTCCATAAATTTAATAGAGAAAGGGCCGTAATCACCTCCAGATTTTTTCTGGTATATACCAGTAATCCTTTTGTAAACAAACGGTCTGGACCGCAACAATTCAGGAAGCCCTTCTCCACATAATGAGAAGACAAGGTAGGGGAGCATATCCACAAGCGGTGCCATGAATTCTTTGACTTTGTCCTCCTTGAATAGGTCCATTGTTGGGTCAAGTATCTCGATCATCAAAAGTTTCAGATTTATAGCCAAACTTATCCAATGCTTGTCACCCCAATTCATTGGCACATATCGTGTGTCCACCTCAGACAGCCATCGTGTACCTAGTTGAAGAACATGTATTGACAGTTTGTCACCAAAACGGAATTTCTCCTTTTCTTTTGCAGCGTTAAAACTGCGGTGTTTTTCCTTCAAATGAGTGATGAAGTAAATGTTCATAAATGTTGCACGTTCCTCTTGTAGCATATCGAAATGTTGTGCTCCAAGAAGTTCAAGCAAAACTTGCATGTGCTGAAAATAATAGGGTCAGTTTTTCAATTCAGTAATGCAGTTAGTAATGCGTTTAAGGACAATAACTCACCACATTTGATACCCACTGACATGGTTTTGATAATTGGAGCAAGAAGGTGTTGGTAAAATCAACATTGGTACATGTAATGGGTGACGTACACCAAATTATGGAATTGATTTCTAGTGATATTTATAAAATTCAACACAATAATGAAATTTCGTTACCTCTTTGGGTCTCCTAACAACATCTTCTGAAAATCATTAAACAACACCATGTCAACCTTGGGGAGTAAACACTTAACATTAGGCTCAGCTAATTCCTGTTGTGATATATTCCTGAATCTTTCATCGAGAGAGTTAACCAGCTCCTTCAACCCAGGAGTGTCAGGTGCGACGTACTCTTCTTCCTTGGACATGTCTGGATAATTGTCAACATCCATTAGTGTCGAAGTAGTTCCCGTGACGTCAATATGTACAGTGAGGTATAGACATCAACTCAGTTACATGTGCAATATAGTATGGTTGTCCATCTGATAATACGAACCTGGGTATGTTGTACAGGCTGGGAAGGAATCCATTCGTTTGTTGTAGCTGGCTGCATACTACATGAACTTCTTCCAGATTTTGATTGTCCTACGAAACATACAGTAATAGTTACATTGTCACATTAGAGTAATGATAATTGTACTTTCAAGAATAGAGCGCACCTCTAGTGAACTATCGTTTTGACCATGTGTAACTGTCTCAACCTTGTTTGTGTCCGGCTACATTTGAAAAACCAAGTATGTTATACACCTTTTCTATGTATAGAAATTAGACGGAGATTGGATGTGAACGTACCTCAACGCCTGCATGTACTTCCACATCAGATATATTGTCCATGTGGACATCCGTGCATAAATCTGCCTGCCATCCATTGTACATGCCCACGTCAATTTAAGGTTATGTAGATGAAACTAACGCTAACGCGTGTACGATAAATAATACATGCTTGTTGCCGGATTTTGCGTGTTCATTGGTTTACAGCAACTCGTCTCCTCGTGTAAGATTCTACAAGATATGTAGACAAAACGATTAATGAATGTTCTTGTGTCTCACTTAAACTGTCCATCTATACATCTGTTTGTAACTTTGGATGTATAATATTTTACATGCGTACGTCAAATGAACTGCTATAAAAAGGAGAACATGCGTAAAAACTGACTTACCAGTGTGGTTCCATGTTCTTTCGGCTCTCTCACTGAATCCATTTGTACTGCCGCATCCACGACTTCTTCGATCTGCGATTCATTGTTTTCCGTTGCTCTGTAGCCAGGTTCTGAATCCTACCAAAATGTACTTCTCATTATTACTAATTGTAACACAAATGTGGAACAAATTCGTCCATGGTGAATTATCCTAACCTCATTGTACGTCTCATTGTTAGGGTCAGGTTGTACATCCATGGTTTCTACCAACAAAGTGGTTCGCTGCATATACAGTGAAAAATACGACAGTTACATTCCAGAATGGTGTACACATCGTTCGCTAGTAATTGTACTATATAATTCTTAATGGACTAGAGGGCGAATACCTAGACTGTAAAATCTGACTCTAGCATCAGGTTCTTGACACTGAAACGAAAATCCAAAATATAAAGATGTAACTATTTGTGTATATGCATCAGTTTACTAATACCTCTGTTTCCTTGCCCAACTGATCAACAATGGCACCAGCAGGTCCATATGAAGTCCAATCTACCACATTTTCATGGTCCAATTCACGTTCGGACAAATTACGAACATGAGCTGGGGATTTAGGTGTTTGTACATCAACATGGACGCGTTGTATCCTGGACTTATTAGCACTCCGTCTGTAAGAAAAACATCTTTTTTTTTTTTGAACAACCTGAATTCCTTATCTAAGCGACCTAAATTAACAGCAACTTCATTTATGCTTGACAACAATTCATCTTTCACCCTGCAAAATAGCCTTCCATACATTCCTTGAAATCATCAACACTTGCTCCTCCACTATATCCAGCTTTATTAGACACCCTACTCACACGATCCCTGACTGGCTTCTTTGCCTCCAAGTCCTTACGTGGGGGCAGGCTACTCCGCCTTGTTGTACATGGGTCTTGTACAACTTTTGGACTGTGAACATGTGGTGTAATCTCCTCAACCTCCAAGCAGCACATTGGTTGAGTTGAATCACCACCACCCCAATTGGTTTTCCGAAAAATATGACCATCAGTGATTAATATCTCCATGTACATTACCTTCTTGGCTCTAACCTCATCGTCGATCTCGCCATATCCATTACGTATCCACGACTCATCAGTAACCATCATGGACACCACAGATAGCTACAACATTTACGAACTCATGATTGTTAAATGTTGCTAATTTTAACTATATAACAACTAACTGCAACAGATAAACAAATGACACTTACCTCAAAGCTATTCTCTACCTCCAGAACATCGTTTAAGAAAATATGAGACACCTTCGGCAGATTCATAGATTTGGTGTCCTTGATACAATTCTCTTCTGTAGAAATTTTGTTTAAAATACCATTAATTGATTGGTATGCAAGAATTTGCAGCGCCAATGGAAAACCTTGTAGCCATATAGATTTCTGCTTGAGCTGTTGACAGAAATTTGAGACCGTGTCTTCATTCTTAGCTCCTTCTTTCTTAGGCATCATCCCTCTTACTATGCGAAAAACGATTCTCCGCCCCAAGGAAACTTAAGAAAGGAGTCTGCATCCTCTACCATCTCAACGTACCTAGGGGTTGGTTTGTCTTTCTGATGTGTTGCAATTAGAACACCGTCAACGATAAGGATTAGCGTAATCCGCAATTTACGCCCAGAGGTCTCTGCTTCCGGATCAAGAAGCCTGCTGATATCGTCTAGAGTTGTTTTACTATCGTCGCCTATCAACCGAGCCCAGTATTGACCAACAGAGCCCGCTGTGTTATCTCTACATTCAGATTCATAACCATCCGGGTAACTACCACATGATAGCCTGTGTTATTGTTGCGAACTCGAGCAACGAAAATATGAGTCGGTGTCCACCAAAAACCGTCCATAGCTCATACTTTCGTTTCGTCACTATTTGACGGCAAAGCAACGTGTGTACAAGTTTCGATGCCATAGGGCAATGAGAGAGCCGAATGTCAAACAGTTTGCTGAACAATGAATCCAAAATCATTTCGAGCTCCGGAGTACCGTTCATTTTGACGACAATCAAAGCAAGATATTCAAGTTTCGAGTAAATGTTTAACCTTGATTTTGGGTATTTGTCCGTAGCAAACAGCCGCCGAGGCAGATTTGGGTCGATATCGACATCTTCCCTAACAATTTGCTTTTCAGCCATCTTCAACGATAATTTAACTTCAAGAAATGTAAACAGTCGCCGTCGAACGTTATAAAAAAAACCGTTCCTCTCAAATGGTTTTAATTTCCAACCACGCCTATTGTTTGTTCAAATTCAAATTGTTACAGTGTTGAAGTTTTGAATTTTGATGTGATATATGATTGACAGGGTTAGAAAAAGCTTTGAAGGATTTTATGGTAAAAGTATATTTAAAAACCAAGATAAAATTAACCCACTCGCACACTCTTCTCTCGTGGGGCCCATCATGAGGGTGAAAGAGTAATTGTTACCATGAAAAGTCCACCATAAGCAACAAATCCAATTTTCTGTAAATAGTTTGTGTTTAGGTACACCATAGTATAATTTATCCATTATTTTATCGTTATTCGGGCTGCCAAATTATCAGAAGCGAGAATCTAAATTCAATGCTTCTAAGGCGGACCTAAGACAGTGACTAAAGCCCTCATTTGAAACGGTTACAGTTGAGCAATAGTTGTATAGAACATTAGTAGTATACTGCAGAAGCTGTATGCTCTTGTTTAATGTTAATATTTAAGTGATTGGTAGAGTAGATAGAGATTATATGAAAATTTTATTAAAATTTTATATTTTGAAATATTATATATAACAAATATATGAAATAACTTTATATAATTTAATATCATAATTTTTTATAAATTATTATCTTATAATTCTTTTAGTATAAAAGTAAAGTTTTATAATAAATATTAGTTTATAAAAGCTAATATATACATATATATACATATTAAATATATATA
>OVAV01000762.1:0-16024 GCA_900406375.1 Iberis amara | reverse complement strand
AAAGTCTTAGAAAATCAATCTATTTGGGACGGAGGGAGTATGCAGCAGTCAACAATGATCTGTGATGAACATACGTCTGAATAATTTCATCCTTAAGCTCAACTCAGGAGCGAGAGATTGAGATTTGCCTTAATGCTGTAAAGTATAAAGTATTCTGTATACGTTGATATTTAATTGTGGTTAAAAATGGTATAATAGTGAGTGCATTATTAATTCGTCAATAGTGTCCGGACGCGATAGTCTCTCTCTCTCTTTTTCTTTTGTTTCACCCTTTCTTTTTCAACACCGCCATTGTAGTGAGTCTGAAAAGGGAGAGAGAGAGCTTAGTGCTTTCCCCTATTATGCCTCCTCCCAGAGCCGGTCTCAACGGCGAAATCGGCCATGGACCGGCGATTGCTCAGACAGTTAGGCACCAGCAGCCTTATTACCGTAGCTACCCGTCGTCATCTTCGTCGTCGGCGTCGCTGAAGGGCTGCTGCTGCTGTCTGTTCCTGCTGTTCGCGTTCCTGGCTCTGGTTGTACTTGCGGTGGTTCTCGTCGTGTTACTGGCGGTTAAGCCGAAGAAGCCACAGTTCGATCTGCAACAAGTGGCAGTGGTGTCAATGGGAATCTCGTCACTGAATCCGAGCTCTGCCGCACTGGATCCAACCACGGCTTCGCTCTCCTTCACAATCCGCATGCTCTTCACAGCTGTAAACCCAAACAAGGTCGGAATCAGGTACGGAGAGTCGAGCTTCACGGTGATGTACAGAGGCATGCCACTGGGTAGGGCGACGGTACCTGGATTCTACCAAGAAGCGCACAGTACTAGAAACGTGGAGGCGACCATTGCCGTCGATAAAGTGAATCTGATGCAAGCAAACGCCGCCGAACTAATCAGAGATGCCTCTTTAAACGACCGAGTAGAGCTCACCGTTCGCGGAGACGTTGGAGCTAAGATTCGAGTCATGAATTTCGATTCACCCGGTGTTG
Source organism: Iberis amara (assembly GCA_900406375.1). NCBI lineage: Eukaryota > Viridiplantae > Streptophyta > Magnoliopsida > Brassicales > Brassicaceae > Iberis > Iberis amara. The sequence continues at coordinate 15,052 of OVAV01000762.1, read as the reverse complement.
AGGTCGGACCTTTCAATTCCTATCACTTTTTTTTTTGTTTTCTGTTTCTATCGGATCTGGCCAAGTGTGAACACAGGAAGAAATTTACCACTTACCGTAAAGATAAAACCAAATTGCAGATTATAAAAAAAAAAGGAAAAAAGTTTGTTGTTAAAAGTAAATAATGCAGTAGATTCCTTACAACGACCACCACCACTAGTTGTCCCCACTTTAACCTTTGCTTCTCCTTCACTTTTTGTTTCTTTTCCTAGGATCTACGTATGCACTTGCTTAACCCACAAGGATTCACTTAAAACTTGTAATCTAGTCTTAAATTTTGATGAGAGTGAGTGATGGCATTGCAGGTATCGGTGAATTGTGGGCTAGGCATTAGTCCTAGAAAGCAAGCTCTTATTTACAAGCAATGTGGCTTTGACGGCCTCAGTGTCTAATTCCCCCAAATTGTAACTTACATAGTATTATATTTTTACTTACAACTAGTCCCAACTTTGGAGTTGCAGAGAAGGTTAGAAGATCCAGTCAAACTGGTTAAGTCACGGATCATGATCCATCCTTTCCCCTCTTCTTCCGGAAATTTTTGTTTATGTTTACTTTGTACAAGCAGATATTTGAAAACAACTAAAAATATATATATAGCAAAAATGTTGTTTACCAAATAGACTAATCAGTTTCATCATTGTGAGTTTGTTAAATGAAATGCTTCGTTAAAGATTAATGGACACGAGAATGCATACAGCATCATGACTCGCGACTCGTCTCTAACTGTAAATTTAACCAAGTGTAACTGTAAACCAAACCGGAATTGAATTAACTTATTATACCAAGATAATATGATAATCAGCAAATACTCACGCTGATAACACTATATATTCACTCATCCACGTGCTCAATAGCGTGATGTATGAAAGCTTCAAAAGCTTGAAGAAAAAGAAAAACTTTTTTAATTTTCAACTTAACAAAATACAAGATTTCATTACTGGTTTTTTAAATTAAGATTGATCACTTTTGCACCAATCCAACACACACGTTCATTCACTAAGAAGTTAAACGTAACATATCAAGAATGTAGACTTTTGGAACATTTAGATTCTGATGACTTTTACAATTACTCTTCGCTTAAGTAATTTCTTTCACCTTCTTTGCAATTAAGTTCCAAAGACCAGTAGTTAAAGCTGAGGATGTCATCATTGAAGCTCTTAACAAACTGATAGCCTGCAATAGGATACAAGAACCTGATTTTTCTTCAAAGATCTAACACTTTAATCAAAAAGAAACAGAAATAAGTGTTGTAAGCTCGACTTGATAAGGTTAAGGGCAATAACAAGAGATCACATGTTCGAGTAGTGACACTTGGAATGAGACCATATGACATATTCTGATTTGAAAAAGATGTACGAGTTTCGATCCAAAATTTACTAGTTAGTAGTAGGAAGAAATCAGAAAAACCATACCTCTGATTTCCCAATGGTGATGACTTGTTCCTTAACATCTTCCTCTTCTAAATGCATTTGCAACTTTAGCAAACTAATGTTTGAAACCGAGTTCTTCTCTTTGACAACCAAATCATCGGTTACCAAAAACCTTGTGTATTCCCTCACAAACCCAAAACTTGTCAAATATAAAACTCTATCTTCAACCTTTTCATGCATACAAGAAGTATTCGAGTTCAAGATGTTTTCACCTTGAGGCTTCTTTCTAGTGAACTTACCACCATAAGTTCCAAAGCTGTTGTAGTTAAAACTGTAATAGATTTCTTCTTGCTCAGTGACAACATCAAGTAACTGTTTAGGGCAACTATAATACGAAGGAAGCAGACAGGAACACTCGGTTTCTTCATTCAAACTCTTGAAGCTTCTGAATAAGTTTCCAATACAACCAAAAGTGGTATTGTGTCCAGAGATTTCCAACACATATTCAACAGGTAGAGCAAGAAAAGTGAAAAGAAGATTAATGAAATCTGCTCCAGTTTCAACACATAGAACCTTGCTACTCAATTTTCTTACATATGCTTTCAAAGTTATGGTTTGCTCTGGTCTTATTCCATCTCTAGATCCTTGCATCGTTGGATTTAATGGTATACAAGATCTGGTCATGTGGAGTGAGCTTTGTTTCCTCAGAAATGTGTCAGTTAAAGGAGAATCCGAAGTAAATAAACATTCCAACAAAGTAAGTACCTCACTGAAACCGATGTCAAGAATGATTTCACCGAGCTTGTAAGCATTTTTGTAGCCTAAGGCTCTAAGAGTATTCAAAACATAACCTATAGAACTCAACTCTACTTGAAGATCATCTGTGATAATGAACGAAGAAGCCTTACAGCTAACAAAGACTCCATCATTGTTATTTCTCAAAATCCTTTCATTTATTTGTTCTTCTTCAAGTTCCTTAATCTCCCATTTCATCAATCTTCTAACAAACTTCGAGTTCTTATATTCTCCACACTCACATTCCTCAGTGTTGGAAATACTGTAATAATCTCGGCGAGATTGTGAAAAACAAGAGCAAACAAAGTACTTGACAGCCTCAGTGTCATCTATATTCAGCTTAAGTTTTTTGTACTGATCATGTTTCACACTCCTAGGATAGAGTAGTATTTGCTTACAAGCTTCTGTCTGGAAACTCTCAAAACTCATATCTGAAACACTTTTATAAAGATTGTTAAAACATCCTACAACCACTTGAGGAGATTTTCGATGTTTCTCAAGCAATCTGACAATAGTCCCCATTGGAAGTGTGAGTAAACTAAAGAGCACATCAACAAAATCTTTACTTACATCAGCCAAGACAACTTTGTTTCTCTCTTCATCGATGAGAAGTCTCACACTTAGCTTCACCGTCTCTGAAGTTTCAGCCATTAAAGATATTCCTTTACCAAGAAAGCAGTGAAGAGAAGAGAAATACAGATATAGAGGGAGAAGAATAGCAAACGTTTTGAAAATAAAGAATAGGAAAAGAACAACCTTTGAGATTCCCCAAATTTATTGAGACTGTTTTCAATCCATGCAATATAATTAATAAATATAAAATTTAGAAAAAATTTACCATGTATTTGTTTTCAACTGATTTTCGAATCCACGAAAGATCATACAAAAATGAGTTTAAATTTTTTTGACATATAGCTGAGGATGAAGAGATAATGTTAAATCTATAAAATGAAAAGTTTTAGAAGTTATATATATTTTTTTTTGTCAACAATAGTATATTAGATTAAGAGAACATTACAAACGGTACATGACCTTCCACAATGGGGAATTTGCAAACCCACAAAGGGTACATAACGTCTTCTCTACGAGAAGAAAGTGTTCTAGCTAAGCTAGAAGTTAAACGTCCTAAAATAGGACTACAAAAGCAAAGAAGGATGTTCCTTCTATCGGTCCTTATTAACCTGATGCACGCGTGCAAACCAGGAGAAGATAGGGAAGATCAGACACCATAAGAGATGCTTCCTAAGATCTAAAATACAATTGTTGACAGTCTTATTAAAACTTACAAAACAAAATAGGACTAGAGAACGTAAAGTTATTTGACTCAAACGAAACTTATTTGATAGAGGCCCAATAGTAGGCCCGAGAAGGAGACAAAGATAGATGACACGTGGCGTGCTTGCATGAAGGAACCAAAGACCCAAGGGAAGCCGTAGGAAACGGCGAGACCAACACTCCGGCAAGGCGGTTGTCTCAAGGCGACGACAAGAGAGAATGAAGCACAAGGAAACCAGCCTAACTAAGGAGCGATCGGAGGGTATAGACTGGCGAACAAGGCCGTATAATGCAAGAGTAACCACAATGACTGAGCCGCCGGGAAACCCATGCATGCATCCCAAAATGAAACCGCATCGCCTAGCAGAGAAGAAGCTTCGCCGGAGAGTAGAGGGAGATGGAACCATCGCAATATCGCACACGCGTTCTAAGCAAAAGAAAAAAAGACGAAAAGAGAAGAGAGGTGGACAATATATACAAACAGAGGTGTGACCCGCCGGAACCGGCGGAGAGCCGGCCACCGGCAGGGAAGGCGAGATGGCAAGGAGTCGAGGCAACAGAGAGATAGAGAGAATATCGTTTAGAGAGAGAGAATCTGTTTTTTAATCTAGAAGTTATATATATTTAAGAAATTATAATTTTGTAGTGGATATAAATTTAATTGAATAGTAAGAGTAATGTAATGAAAAAGGTGAAAATTTTCTAATTATTTAAAACTAGTATTTTAGTTTTAAATGTGAGTTGAGAATAGGTTTCCAATGTTTTTTTTTCATCTAATCTTTTTTTATTTCAACTGGTGGTAAACATTACAACTAACAAAAAGAAAAAACAACAAAAGCCAGGAACACAGGTCGTTGCCGGGCGAGAAGAAGATATCTCCAGTATAAAAAGGCCACAAGTGGTAGTTCTTTTTAAAGGCCAAAAGCCAAACTAGACATAAATGGAGCAAACCGAAGCAGCAAACCCAACATAACCGAACCTCAAGACCCAAGCGTCAAACTAGACAAAGCAAGGAAACAAAGATAACGAAGGAGAAGCGAGAGCGCGGAGGCTGAGCCAGGAAGAAGCGAACGATGCACCACCAGAAGCACCCATCATCCTGACAGGACGAAGAAAGACTTTGGGAAGTCCCAACAACCGACGACTAAAGAAACACTCCTGAAACCGAACCCAAGCCGAGCAGAAGAGGCCAAACAGAATCAACAAAGAGGATAAAACGACGAGAGCTTAACTCCAAACCAAATGAACTTGAACCCGCCAACGAAAAGAAGAGAGAGGAGCGGCTGGCCGAAATTTCCCGACGACTTTTGGGCTAACCTTACCTGGGCTATCCGTCTTAGATATTCTCTCAAGTGGAATCCGCAACAAAGCACAAGAGATGCATCCAGAGTGAAAAGAAAGACGAAAACTAAGCCGAGGAAAACAACAAAGCCAGACCAACAAAGCAACCCGAGCACTTCAACAACAAAATCACAACCCACCAACAACGAGAACGGAGCAAGACCTAGCCAAACAGAGGAACCAGCTGGGAAAAAGAGAAGCCGAAATAACCTGAGAGGAATCAAAGGGTCTAAGCCGAAACCGAAGATATGGGTGGAAGGCCGGTCGCCGCACGCCAAAAACATAGCAGAAAGCGTCGGATCACCATGGCCACGAACCAAACCACGCCGGAGAAGGAGGGACGAGGACCTCGAAGACTGGAAAAACCGAGAGAAAATGAAAGCAGAACAGAGCAGAAGGACCGGCGGCGACGCTAAGAGAGCCGCCGGCTACCGGTCAGCACGAAGCAGAGATCTTGAGCTGCGAGGTTCGAAGAGGAGAAAAGCAAGCGGCGCTAAGGTTTTTGTCACTAGAATAGGTTTCCAATGTATTACTCTATTTTTCACTCCAAAATAGAGTCACTCCAAAATGGAGATGAATTTACTCCAATGTATTACTCCACCTTCCACTCCAAAACAGAGTCATTTTTTGGTTATTATCAATATTACTTCGTATTTTTTAAATTATAAATTGACCCTAATTATTATTTTTGTACAAACTTATACTCCCTCCGTTTCACAAAAAGTGTCACTTTGGAGTTTTACACACATATTAAGAAATTTATCTTTTCCATAAAAACATCATTAAATATGATGAAATCAACCAATAGAAATAAAGACTGCATAATACTATTGGCTAGAAAAGTCAAGATGCATTAACTTTTGCATAGAAATTCTAAAATGACACTCTTTGTGAAAAAAATTCTAAAATAACACTCTTTGAAGAATTCATATAAGATTATTTAAATAAAATATTTATTACTAGTTACCATATTACTAATTATGTTTCTTTATCATGTTACTATAATTCTCTGTAACTCGTCAAGTTTTTAGTTAATTATTTCCCTTTGTTGTCAAAAAAAATCATGTTAAAATAATTTTTACTTTTTTATCTTTAATGTCAGTTATTGTTATGCATTAAATATGTGAATTAACTATTTTTTATTAATAAAATGAAGAATATTTTTAGTGTTATGAATTAAATTAGTTCCACAAAAAAACAATTTCTTTGTTGTTATAATTGAATGCAATTCGTATACTTCCATTAATATATATTTTTGTTAATTGGCATTCTATTTAAATAAAGGATCTAAAAAGAGTTTGAAGTCCATCGGCCAAGGTTTTTACAAAAGACCCATACTTGGGCTAAGCTTTAAGAATCAAAGTAAGAACTCAATTGAACCAGTAAAATAATGAACCCAGCAAATGATGAAGATGACGAGAAATCAAAGAGAGAAGGAGTGATACGCCAGTAGCTTGATTGGTGATTAATGGCCGATTCCTATGCATTTTGAGAAGGCGCAGTCGAGAACCATAGCTGGAGCATCTTGGAAGCTGCAGTAGGTGAGCAATGGCGAATGGAAGATAATCGGTTCCTGATCAGTTTGTCCACGTCCCTGAGTAAGATCGATGTAGTTTTAGATGATGATCAGTGCAGTTTGTTGTTGCGCTCAGTCCAGAGGGTGTATAGAGTGGTTTGCCAAGCAAGTAGAAGTAGGGATTTTGCGTGTGTGTTATGAACCTGCGAAACCAATTAATTTGGGAAGCAGCGAAGACCAGTCTCGTGGAGAGGAGTAGAGGCATTTGTGAGCGATATGTGACCAAAGTTCCCAAGAGTAATCACAAGAGAAGAAGAGATGGTCTCTGCTTTCAGGTTGCATATCACAGAGTAGATAGGCGGTTGGTGTTTAAAGACCCCATGAGGAGAGCCTGTCACGAGTAGGGCAGCGATCTAATACAATAAGCCAAGTAAGAGTCTTTTGCCTTGGAATTCCTCCCTTGATCCAAACCACCGAGTGCCAAGGAAGTAGAGGAGCTGCAGGTTTGATGGCCGTGTATATGTTACAGATTTTTTTTCCCTTAATGTCATCATTTATCCACCATTGATAGTAATCTTCCGATTCTGTAAGAGTGAGTGAGGACATGAACGCTTGAAGTGAAACCTTGTTATTTGACCCTGCAGGTGGCATAGACCAGTTTCCGTGGTTGTAGAGCGTTGATAGGCAGGTGAGTGGAGGTATTCCCAATCGTCTATGCGATCTAGCTCCTATGAAAGATGATAGTTGTCTAAATGATGACCAGTTGTCTGTCCAAAATCGACAGCTCTGTCCATTTTCAACACAAAGTTTAATCCAAGGAAAGATCATATTTCTTTTATTCAACAGGTGATTGGCTAGCCATGAGTTGTTTTGATTTATCTTTAGTGTCCAGTAATTACTGAGATCACCTTTTAAGACATTTCTCTTGAACCAGGCAACCCAAAGGGATCCTTGCTTGAAGAAAATCATCCAGCATAGTTTGGTGAGACATGATGTATTCCAGGAGAGAAGATCTTTTACTCCTAATCCCCCTTCCTTTTTTGTCAAGGTAATGGTACTCCAAGCTACTTTTGCAGAATGATGGTCTTCAATATTTCCTTTCGATAGGAAGGCAGAGCAGAGAGAATTAATTGATTTTATGCATTTTTTAGTCAGTGCAAAGGAGGCACACCAGAATGAGGAGATTCCAGTTATCACATAGTTTAACAGTTGTAGTCTTCCTATTAGTGAGAGTGTCTTTGTGGCCCATGAAGAGAGTCTGCTCTTTACCTTTTGTATTAAAGGGGCACAATAAGTGAAAGTGAGTTTTTTGGTGCATAGAGGGAGTCCGAGATATCTGACAGGGAGTCTTCCGTGAGGGATTCCTATCTCCATTTCTATTTCCTGAATTTCAGCATCCGAGAGGCCTGATGAATAAAAGCTTGATTTTTGCAGGTTGACAGAGAGGCCTGAGTAGTCGGAGAAGGAAGACAAAAGATGAATGATATTTCTGATAGAGCTCAGGGATCCGTCAGAGAATATCAACAAGTCGTTAGCAAAACATAGGTGAGTAATGTTTTCTTCTTCACATTTTTGATGAAATCCAAATAATCCTTGGGCCACTCCTTGGTTTAGTAATAGAGAGAGGTAATTCATAGCTATTACAAAGAGGTAGGGGGAAAGAGGATCTCCCTGTTGGAGTCCTCTTTTTCCTCTGAAAAATCCATGAAGGCGACCGTTAAAACCAACAGAGAAAGAGGGAGTAGTTATGCATGCCTCTATCCAGATTACCAATTGGTTTGGTAAATTTATTGCTCGTAGGGCAGAGAGTAGGAAGTTCCAGCGTAAAAAGTCAAAAGCCTTTGCAATGTCTATTTTTAGAGATACCCTCTTTGGTCCCTTGTTTTTCTGATAACCTTGGACAATTTCACTAGCAAGCAGGGAGTTTTCTAGTAAAAGACGTCCTTTGACAAATGCAGTTTGATTGCTCAGAATTAGGTTTGGCGTAATTGGCTTCATTCTTGAAACAATTAGGTGGGAGATGACTTTATAAATTGTGTTGCAGCAAGAGATTGGTCGGAAGTCAGAAATGAGAGAAGCGCCTAGTTTCTTCGGGATCAAAACAAGTGTAGTAGAGTTTGTTGCTGTAGGCATGTAGGAGGTTCTGAAGAAATTAATTATGCTATCAGTGACATCACTTCCGATTACATTCCAACCCGCGGTAAAGAAAGCAGAGGTTAGCCCGTCCGGTCCCGGTGATTTATTCTTATTCATTCTGAAAATAACCTTTTTAATCTTAGTAGCATCCGGGAGGCGAGAGCTGGAACTAATAAATTCTGGAGCGCAGCGGTAATGGCATAGATCCAAGAACCAATTATATGGGCATGAGTAAGGCTCAAGTGCAGAGGGTGACAATACATATTTAAAATGTGCAACTGCATACTGACTCAGACTTTGAGGTTCAGAAATCACATAACCATTCGGGTGCGTAAGAGATCTAATAGCGTTGTAGGCATTTCTGGTCTTTGTTATGTTGTGAAAGTAGGCCGAGTTCTGATCTCCTGATTTTAGCCAGTTTATGCGAGATCCTTGTCTGTAATACTCCTCCTCTATTTTTCGTAGGAAAATACAGTGTGAGTGTAATTGATTTTCCTGAACAGCAAGTAAGGTTGACGGGGACTCCAGAAGACGCACATGCACATGTTTCAGCAAACCGTTAGTATATGAAACTCTCTCTTGAATATTTGAGTAATTCTCTCTGTTTAATAGTTTTAACACTCGTTTGATGTCTTTGAATCTGACGTAGAGAGACGATAAATTCATGGCATTTCCCGAGGAAGCAGCATTGGACCAAGCTGAGTGAAGGTAAAGGAGGAAATGGGGATGGGTGGTGATGAAGTTAAAAAGCTTGAAAGGTAGTCCCTGATATTGGGAGGGGGGGGATGTGTGGTTAAGAAGACATGGAGAGTGTTCTGAGAATTCTGGTGCTAGAAAGTGAGCCAAAGTATCTGGGTAACGATCAATCCAAGGCGAGTTTACTAGTAGCCTATCCAATTTTTTGCCCACTGGATCTACGTCTCTTTTATTAAACCAAGTGAAGGGTGGAACTTGATATCTTAGATCAAATACTTCTAGTTGAGAGAGGATGTCCTGGAATGAGCTCATATATGGTGATATGTGATTCACATCAAATGAAGAATGCTCAGAGGGGTGGGAAATCTGATTGAAATCACCACCAATAGCCCATGGGACGGAGTTGAGAGCAAATCTTCTTTGTGTGTCTATTAGTTCATTTTACAGTGGAATTCTTTCCTGGTATAGGTTGAAGGCGTAGATAGTTGTGTAATAGAAATCTTGATGTCTTTGAATGTTGATCTTGCAGGTTAGGGACTGACTTGATTGACCAAGAACTGATACAGAGAATGGATCCTTCTAAATGAAGATAATTCTGCCATTTTCATCGGAGTTGTGATTCGAAGTAAACTTCCATTCGGGGCACATAATATTCATTAACTGGTTCAAAACTGGTTCTTTAATATGCATTTCTAATAAAGCTCCAAAATGTGGCTTATTATATAGAAGCCAACTAGCAAAAGGTCGATGTTTACTCGGATCATTTAGACCACAAGTGTTCCAAAAAAATGAATGTAAATTCATTAAGATAAAAAGAGGGGCCTCCAATAGGAGGGTTATCAATAGCCATCTGGTCCAAAATAAAGGGGGGAAAATTGGAATGGGGGAGCATTTCTGAAGGTAGAGAATGATTTGAAATTTGGTTTGTGATTGAAGAAGATTGTGGGTCTTGTGACGGTATGGATGATGAGTTTTTGTCATGGTCAGGAGTAAGGTTTGAGTCTTTTTTGGATTTTTTGAGATTTTGGTGGTTAGATGGTGGGGAAGAAGTGGTTTGAGTGGCAGGTGGATTTTTGGGAATCCAAACTGGTTTAGATGAAGGGAAAAGTTTTTGTGAGTGGCCAAAGGTTTTGCAGAAAGAGCAATGTGGAGGTTTCCATGGGTAAGTAACAAATACAGAGAGGATAGAGCCATTTTCCCTTAGTACTTCTACTAGATCTGGAAGAGGCTTTGTGATGTTAACCTTTACCTTGACATGAGCAACTTCAGGGTCTACAAGATTCAATGTAAAATATCCATCTCCTTTGGATCGCCTATAAGCCCTGCTATTTTTTCTAATCCTTTATGATGCATAAGTTCTAAAGGGATTCCTCAGAGATGAGCCCACATAGGGATATATTCTAAGTCAAGATCCGAATGAGGTGAGCCCCATGGAACCACAGTAAACATTGAGTCCCCATGGAACTACAGTAAACATTGAGTCTCCAATATACCAAGCTTTTTTCTCTAACACTTTTTGACGAATAAAGTCGTTAGGTAATTTGATGAGCATTGTTCTTGAGCTTTGATTGACATGAATTTCAAGCTTTGATCCCTTTCTCACATTTGACTTAGAACACTGTGAATTCGACCAATCGGGGGTATTTTTCCACAAAATTTCCCTATGATGAAATCTTTATGTAGTGTAATGCCTTCTTTAAAAATCTCATCCTCAATTAAAAATCTAGGAACACCTGATTCTGATAAGGTGATTGGGGCTGTTATTCTCAACATTTTATCTGAAATTTTTCTGATTTTCTCAACTAGGGTTGGTTTGGGAGGTGGTGAAGGTGGCTGAGCGGACACCGGAGGTGGAGTACTGGGTGAAGTAGGGGAACGAGCTGCAGGGGGAGAATGAGGGGTTAAACCCACTGACAGTGAGGAGTGGGAGGCTTTAAGTGGGGGGGAGAAAGTGTGCTTGATGGAAGAGGTAGAATTCATGTAGAGAAATTAGGGTTCGAATGAACAGTGTTTGGAGGTTTTGGCTTAAAATGGTGAATTCTTGGGTTTCTTTAACCAATGATAGAAGCCAACAGTAATGGAATTGAAGGTGAAGGTGGGACATGGAGTCCGAACACAACATTAGTCGGGTCAACATAGATTTAGCCAAGAGTAGAAGGAGAAAAGAGGGAAGAAGGGGAAGAATGAGAGGGAGAAGAGGGAAAAAGGGGAGGAAAATTTACAGGAAAAAAGGGTTTGAAGGGTTTGGAAGGTCAGGTGGGAAAGGGGGTGCAGGAGGGGAGGTTGGGAGGAGGCCGGAGCTGCGTCCGCCGAGGAACCAAGAGTTCACCGTCTCTCTCGTCATCTTCTTGATATTTTTCTTTTTACTTCCATTAATATTGTAATTGAAATAATTGCATCTCATGTATTTTCCTTCTTTTACTTTATGAATAAAATATCAACGTTGATAACGTTATGTATTTGCATTCCATTAGTGTTGTTATGTATTTGCATTCTTTTATATGTACTTTTGGTTACGTGTTTGTTTTCAAAAGCTGGACATATATTGTGTAGTACAAAAATAAAAACATTGAAATTTAAGGGTTAGTTTATAAATAAAAAAGTTCAACTCCAAAATGGAGTGTTCATTTTTAGAGTGGAATTGGTCAAAACTGTATTTTGAAGTAGAAAATGGAATAAAGTTGGAGAAGGTTTTACTCCAAAATAGAATTTGAAGTGAAAAATGGAATAAGATTGGAGGTGCCCTTAGAGCATCTCCAACCCAACTCTATTATAGAGTAAAACTCTATTATAGAGTAAAACTCTATTTTATAGTAGAATCTTCTCTAGTGCAACTCTATTTTCTACTTTATAACAGAGTTTTCACTTTTCCACCCTATAAATGAAGTAACTCTAATCTCCACTCTATTATAGAGTGAAACTTTTTTATTTACAAGATGATCCGTTAATTGTTATATTTTCTTCATATTTTACTAATCAAATTATTATTTTTATTTTGAATTTATTAAAATAAAATAACAATCACTAATTCAATAGATATAATAAATACACTAATAATAACAATCAATCAAAGATAAAGAACCCATATCTCACTTCGAAATATTTTGATTTATCATTTGTGAGAGAAATACACTAATGATAATAATTGAATTAAAATTATGTAATGTTTTAATATTTCATGATGTAAAGCTATTTTAGTTATGTCACAAATATTTTTTTTTAAAGAATATTATAAAATTTTATTATTTTTAAAAATATAAAAGAATAAGATATTTTGCAATTTTACAAATTAAATATACAATTGATAATTAGTTTGAAAATAAAAATAGAACATATTCGAAATATTTTTTTATTGAGTAGAAAATAAAATGATAAGTTGAAGTAAAATCTAACTCTATTTTAGAATCATTCTATAATAGAGTAAAATGGAAAATAGAGTAATGGGTAACCATATTGGTTTTTAAAGTTGGTATACTTAAACCAAACTCAACAAATCTCATCCTTTGCAGCTGACCGGGCCTTTTCTTCTTTAATAGCCCAATAGCTCTTCTTAGTTGGATAAATTATACGAGACGCCAGCGGTTTTTGATAAGAACAATCGGGAATGTCAAGAACGGCACGCTGTGCTTTTATGTAATACGTAAACGTCACGTAGATAAAGTTGTGTACTTAGTGTAGTTTTCTCCTTTAGCTTTGACCGTCCAAGGCCATCATTCCAAGAAAGCGAAGCCCTAGCGTTTGTCTTCTCCTCTCTCTTCGCTTCCTTACGGTAAGCTCTCGTAGATTTCAGATCTCCTTCTTAAGTCAAGATCTAACCGATAGGATCCTAGATCTCTTAGATTAGCGTTCCGATCTCCCTTCACAACCTCTGATTTGATATTTTTAGGGTTGATTTTGTTTATTCGCTCCGCTTTTCTCTAGATTGCGAGGCTATCGTAGATTTTCCTTCTTATGTTTTGGTTCTTTGATGTTTGGAGTGATACGATCGTGTACCTTCTTTCGCAGGTTCATTATCGTTTGTGTTTATCTTCGTCCTCGTAGCTTTCTTGAGACTTCCCTCTCCTCTTGGCCATATCATACCTTTCACTCTCATCAGGTAAGAATTAGTGAGACTCATCAAAATTGCATGCATTTAGGTAGAATAACTAGCTGAAATTTTATTGAAAGTGTGTAATTTTATTTATCAAAATCATAGTTAATTTATGTGCTTCGGCTTGTTTGAGCTTCGTAATACAATGATGTTTTTTTGCTGATTACTTTTTGGCCTCTTTAGCTGTTTGATGGAAGAGCTAACATTGTTTTTTCTTCTCTTTTGTGAGATGCACTTTTGGTTGCCTTCATACCAAAATGCAGATTTTCAGCTGCGTTTTCATTCCATATGGACTGCAAGAAGTTCATGCAGATGGTGGAGGAGAAGAAAAGAAAAATCCTAGAGAAGAAAGAAGCTCCATTGAAATGGGAGCAGAAGCTAGAAGCAGCTGCCAAGGCTAAATCTGATACAGAAACCAAAGTGAAGAAGTCAAAGGGTTCTAAGCGGAAGCCAAGGGGTTCATCTGAATCTAGCTCAGAAAGTGATGTTAGCTCTGATGTGAGAAGAAAGTCGAGAAGATCTCACAGTAAGCATCGAAGACATGCACACTTGGATTCAGATGACAGTAATAGGAGGAAAGAGAAGAAATTCAGGAAGCAGAAGAGGAGGTCATCAACCCCAAGCGATGATAGCAGTGATGAGTATGAAAGTGGGTCAGAGGATGAGCTCAGGATGAAGATAAGGCCCCACCGGAGACATAGCTTGAGGTGGATTTGCGATGAAGAAAATACTGATGTTAAAAGAAGACATTCGAAGCATCACAGGCGCGGTGAGGTGTTCACTTCAAGCAGTAGTGATGAAGAGAGTGGAAAAAGAAAAAGAAGAAGACGGGGGAATCACCACAGGCATAACAAAGGTTCAACCTCCTCCAGTGACTCGGAGGATAGTGGGAAAAGTTGGAAGAGGCAACATAAAAGGCATCGATCAGCAGAGTCTTCAAGTGAGGATGATGGAGCAATGAGAAGGAGAAGGCATCATCAACCTGACAGAGAGACAGCGTGCGAGCCTGATGGAAGATGGTTATCAGATGAGCATGACATACACAAGTGAAAATGTAAACGACGGGCATTTGCAACTGTATTTGTTTAATCCAAACCATCATCAGAATTGAATCTTTCATTAGCACAAGATGTTGGACCCAAAGACGATCGATATTGTGTTGCACTATAATTGGCATTTTCTGATTTTCATTAATGTCTGTGCAAAAGCCGCACTATAATTGGCATTTTCTGATTTTCATTAATGTCTGTGCAAAAGCCGGTTTTTATTCAAATTGTTCACCACAGTACATGTTGCAAATCATCTCAATGGTGATGGTTGGTCATCTCGTATACCTCTGCAACGTCTTCACCGTTCTCTTTATCTTGTATGTACCTAACATTGTCAGGTTAAGTCTTGTCTCTTAACCTTGATATTCAGCTATCCCCAGGTACTAGATGTCTAGACCTAACCATTGCAAATACGGTACTTGGCTGGTCGGAATCAAGTTTTCATAACGATTTTAAATTCGACTCATTTGTGGGGAGAACGGCTTATAAATACCTGCACTTATTATGAGTTGGGAAATTAGAGCATGCACAAATGGACCGTGCTGATTAATGCCTGTACTTAGTAAAACTTTAATTTAAATACCCACAAAAAATAGTCTTTGTTTATTAGTGGTTTGACCGTAAAGACGTTTATTTGTCTGTTAACGTTGTGACGTGGAATCTGAGGTAGACCGTATTAAAAGAAAAAAAAATGACGTGTAAAAAATCAATAAAATGGCGTCGTTTTTTTTAAAAAAATTACACT
>OVAV01000761.1:0-16031 GCA_900406375.1 Iberis amara | reverse complement strand
AATATAAAGAAATAAAATAAATGATATGATATGTAATTTATGAAAATTACCAAGAATCTATTTCTAGATAAATATATAAATTATTTAATTAATCATTTACTTTGAAATTCTGTAGGTTTAACTTACGTATAAAAATTATATTGAAAACCAATATTTTGGAAATATTTTTGTTATACACAAATTAAATAGAGGTGAACTACTAGAAGAAGAAAAAAAGACAATAATGCATTGGTGTTCAATGATATGGTAAGAAACCCTTTAACCAAGGAATACTAGCATGAATTTCTAGAGATTTTAAGAATTTTAAGCCTTTGATATATATGTGATAATGCATGTTATAAGAGATGAATTTGTTGTACTCAAAAACTATAACATCTTTATGTCAATATTCAAGAAAACGAATAAGTAAAGTCCTACTATAAAAATGATAACAAAGCAAAAATGATGGTTACACAAATATGAAACAAGAGAATAGAACAAAAAAAAATTGGTTTACAATGGATAAAATAAAGTATATATTAAATATGTCATGTTGATAGAAAAAGAGAAAGAAAGAGATATTATGAGTACGTATTCAAATCATAATATATGTTTTGTTTTTATATATAATGATGATTGTCCATTCTAATTGGTATAATTTGTTTCTTTATCTTTTATATTATGTTGATCCAACGTTAACATTTTCATGTTTTGTTTAAAAATTATGCGGAAAGCGCGGGTCACCCACTAGTCCAGATTTTTTTTTTCACACATCATTATTCTCCAATTTCTATTTACAACATTCTAATACTAATAAATCAAAACCAAACATATTAACCTAAAAAAAACAAGTTCAAAACTTACTACTCCCACAAATTAAGCTGGATTGACTCACCTATAAAGTAAAAGTTTCTATGCATTGTACCAATAAATATCGATATTTTGAATGAATATTAATCTACTTATTTATAATCATACAAATTTCAGCTATATATATAAAGTAGAAAAATCTCTTCAAAGTGTCACCTCATTTCAGATACTTTAAAATTTTGACACAATAACATTTCTCCACTTCTAAAAAACAAAAAAATCTCTTAAAGAACGAAGACATATTGAATCTCATTAACTAAACTTTTGCCACTCTCTTTTACAAAACCCAACAAATTAAATCCAACTCGCTCACCTAACAAATCCACAGACTTTACTTGACAACAAATCCAATAATTTCCTTGACCATCTAATCCAATAATCTAGGAGTGTCGTGCCAGTGGCAAGTTTGAATGGCTTGTTCAAGCGGGTATGGAAGCTAATGGTGCATGAAAGAGTGAAAATCTTTCTATGGTTGGTTGGTCATCAAGTTATAATAACAAATGAGTAGAGATATATAAGACACTTTACCAATAATGCTATTTTTAGCCTGTGTAAAGAGGTTGATGAGTCAATTCTCCATATGTTGAAAGATTGTCCGGCAATGTTGGGTTTATGGCAGCGACTTGTACCACTACGAGAATAAGTTGTCTTCTTTTAACTATCTCTATTAGAATGGCTTTATGGGAATCTTAAGGGAGGTAGCTGGTTAACCCTTTTTCTCTTGCGGTTTGGTGAGGTAAGAAATGGAGATGTGAATATGTGTTTGGTGTGACTGGTCATTGCCGAGATAGAATTGGTTTTTTTGCGCAGGTTGGCGGAGGAGACGATGACAGCTTACGAGACACTAACACAACGAGGGGAGAGAAGATCTAGACACCGTGTTGAAATCGGTTAGAAGCGTCCTGAGGAGGGTTGGATGACAGTGAATACATATAGAGCGGTTAAAGGTAGTATAGGACATGCAGCGGTCGGTGGAGTACTACAAGATACTAATGGCTGCTGGCAAGGAGGTTTCTCACTATACATTGGTCTCTACTCTGCACCTATAGCTGAATTATGGGGAGTTTATTATGGACTTTGGATGGCATGGGAAAAAGGAGTAAGGAGGGTGGTAGTGGAGATCGACTCGAAGTGTGTGGTGGATTTTTTAGTCAAGGGGATAGGTGATTCATATCCCTCGGCTTTCCTGGTACATTTGTGTCACGACTTTCTAACAAGAGACTGGATAGTCAAGTTTACACACATCTATAGAGATGCTAACAGGATAGCTGACACTTTAGCTAATCATGCGTTCTCTTTAGATTTAGGTTTTCATTCTTTTGATGTGTTACCTGAGGTAGTTAATTCATGCTTCTCAGATGATTTAGCTGGAACTACGTTTTCAAGAGACGTTATTTCTTGATTGATTTATTATTTGATTTTTTAATAATATTGAATGAGGGAATTCCCTCCTTTTTCGGACCCACAAAAAATTGGATGAAAATTTTGAATTCTCAATATTGCATAAGTTTATAGCAGTATTGTCAAAATGACTATAATTTTAAGAGAATTAATGTGCTATAGCCCATGGTTTTTGGCCAAATTTTAAAAAATTAAAATTTACTTTTTACTGCTTTCTTAGAGTCTCCTTAACAATAATAAATGAATAAAAATTTTGAATTCTCAATATTGCATAAGTTTTATAATGTTTTAGCAATATTGTCAAAATGACCAAAATTTTTAGAGAATTAGTGGGCTATGTAGCCCATGGTTTTTGGCCAAATTGAGAAAAATTAAAATTTACTTTTTATTTCTTCCTAAGAGGCTCCTTCACAATAATTATGAATGAAATTTGTTAATTCTCAATATTGCATAAATTTTATAATGTTTTACCAATAGCGTTAAAATGACCAAAATGTTTAGAATTTGTGGGCTATGCTCATGGACTTTTTGCCAAATTGAAAAATTTTAAATTTACTTTTTATTTTTTTCTTAGTCACCTTAAAAATAATAAATGGATGAAAATTTTGAATTCTCAATATCGCAAAATATATGTAATGTTTTAGTAATATTGTCAATATGACCAAAATTTTTAGAAGTGAGCTATATAACCCATTGTTTTTGGCCAGATTGAAAGGAATTTTTTTTTTTATTGATTCTTTAGAGTCTCCTTAACAATAATTAATGGATGAGAATTTTGAATTCTCAATATTGCATAATTTTTATAATGTTTTAGCAATATTGTCAAAACGACCAAAATGTTTAGAGAATTAGTGGGCTATATATCCCATGGTTTTTGGTCAAATTGAAATTTAATTTTTATTGCTTTCTTAGAGTCTCTTTAACAATAATAAATGGATGAAAATTTTTAATTCTCAATATTTCATCATTTATGTAATGTTTTAGCAATATTGCCAAAATGACAAAAAAAAATTTGGAATAAATGAGGTATAGCTCATTGTTTTTGGCCAAATTGAAAAAAAAAATGAAATTTACATATATTGCTTACTTAAAGTCTCCTTAACAATAATAAATGGATGAAAATATTTAATCCTCAATATTGCATAATTTATGTAATGTTTTAGCAATATTGTCAAAATGACCAAAATTTTTAGAATTAGTGAGTTATATAGCCCATGGTTTTTAGCCAAATTGAAAGAAAAAAATTTATTTTTTATTGCTTCCTTAGAGGCTCTTTATCAATAATATATGAATGAAAATTTTGAATTCTCAATATTGCATAAGTTTTATAATGTTTTAGTTCTTTAAGACTGTAGTTTATAAAATTTTAAAGTGTTTAATAGGTTACTCAATTTCTAGGGTTAATTATTTATTTAATCATACTATTAATTATAATATTTAATCTAGGGTTAATTAATCTATTATCAAATTTTCAAAACGAATGTCTAGGTTTTTCAGTTATAATGTTGTAGTAGCCACGAGAAGTCCACCGAACAGGATATTTTAGCACATGTGAAAGAGAGTCAGCAACATTGGGGAGAAGAAAAGTGATGATTGTAGAGGAAAGAGAGAAGATAAGGTAAAGATAATTTAATTTTTAAATTAAAATAATTATTATAATTAAGAGTAATATTTAATAAATAATTTAACTATATGAATAATATTTATATGGTTTACTATTTAAAAATTAATTTCCAGATTTATTAATGAAGATATTATAACATTATTTATAGAATTCATAAAAAACTAATATGCAACATATTTATTTATATCAATATAAAATTGTTAAAAAAGACACAAAATACACGACTCAAGATGCGAAATAGTAGACAAAATGACAAAAAAGAAAATATATAACCGAAACCAAACTAAAATTTCAAACTAGAAAAAAATTGCAAAGTAAAAACACAATTGAAGATGCAAACGTATAATCAAAGATCTTACAATAAAATTACGAAAAGTTGTCAACAAACGGAATGCAAGAAAAATAGAGAGCTAAAGGTATGAAGCCGAAGGAAGGCATACGAAATAAAAAAATCATTCACAAATAGACCAAAAAACATATTAACACACATATCTACCTTCTCATTTATCAATAGCTACAAAAATCAAATTTTGAAAAAAGAACGATGAAAAAATGCGTAAAAAAAAACATAAAGGAGACAACATAGTTGACCTACTTGATTCGTTGAAGAGTCCACACCAACATATTATGCGGCTAGACCTCAAAATGTATAAAAAACAAAAAAATTGCGTATATGATTGCGAAAATAATTTAAAACAGTATGAAAAAAATAATGGAAAAAAAATTCAATAAAGAAACACGAAGAGTTCTAAGTTCTAAATACAAAAAACACATAAAAAAACAACAAATCTATTAGCTATATACACAAGTATTTTCAAATAAAGTAACTAACAACTAGTATTAGTATGATTAGAAAAGTGAAGGCAACCAATTATGCGATCAATAAAATTCTCCAGGCACATAAACTTCTACAAAAGAAGGAAATAAAATAGCTTTGGTTGGGTTCTCTATTTTAAGAATATTAAATAAAAATTCAAAAGAAGAAAATTCTCATTGCCAATCAAGTGACTCTAATGCTTGCTGATGAATGGTCGAATCTCCTGCTGCAACTACGTTAAAGCCTGTAACCAAAGGAAACATTGAATTTGTATCTGAGAACTATAATCTATGTAAGAAGGGCAAGAAACTAGATACGTACTTGTGGCAACTACACTAGACGAAGCTTCCCACAGTAGTGGCTTACTGTTCCAATCGGTTATAGTGCCTCCAGAGCCTTCAATTACAGGCACTAGAGCAAAGAAATCATACGGCTGGTGAATGAAGAATAACACTGTAGTTAGTATGATGTACACAATTATACAATTTGAAAAAGATGTTTTACCTTTAAGCCGGATTCAATAACAAGATCGACATATCCAGAAGCTAAGAGAGCATAAGCATAACAATCACATCCGTATAGTGGCATCTTCACCTGTTATGATCAAATTTCACAAGCCAGTTACGAAACATGTCATTCATTATCTAGGTTTCATTTTTAGTGCTATGCTCCAACCGAGAAACAATTTAAAATGAAATGAATCCTATGTGAGAAAATAGATAATGACCTTGTCTCTAACTCGAGCAAATGCCTTTCCTGCCTCTTCACTGAAAAGATGTGGGCTAGTGGTGTATCTGGACAATCAAAATATGAGAAGAGACACAAAAAGTATGGTCATGAATAATAGAACTGGCCGTTTGAAACACAAAGGTCTAAAGGCATAGATCATTTAAGGCCTTTCTCTTTTAAAATCATACTACAGGAGAAATGTTATTAAGGCTCAATGGACGCGAACTTACAAATATGCTTGTGATAACAATGGGCAAGATCTTGTTGAGGTCTCCTCCCCATTTAATTTAGTTCTTCTTCCACTTATTCCAACCCATCTCTCTTTTAGAATAGGCTGATCAATTAGACCAAGAATCTGATTGGAATAACACACTCAGTTAGTAGACCTAAATGCAAATCCTCAGAATCATATAAGTCTTAAACACTGTAAGAAATTTGTCATGCTTAAGCTCCTCTGTGATTAACCAAAAAATAGAATATAGCCATGGTGATATGTCTTCTTGATTAGATCATTAAAATGTGCTACCACAAACATGGAATCCTGTAAACAACAATAGAGTCTGGTGATCTTACCGGTTTACCTTTGTAGAGCAGAGCTATCAATGTACCAAACACAGGTTTCCCTAAGAAAAAGCAATCAATCACACAATCAAATCATCAAACTCTTAGGACAAATAAGATGCCATAAGATAAGAACAAAGACTAAATCTCTATGTTCTGTCTAATATTGATTGGGTCATAAACCTGTGATAAAGCTCTTTGTTCCGTCGATTGGGTCCAAAACCCAAACATAATCTGCAGATTCCTCTTTGCATCTCCAACCCTTCTCCTCACCATATCTAGAGTTTCAAATTTAACTATGTGAGAAAAAATAATAATTACATGGACTGCTATGTACTGTAAACAAACATGGAAATTTTCTAATTAATTCATCTTCTGATTTCAAAGGAAAGAGAACAATCAATATCAATGTGTCTTTATCTTGAAGGAACAAAAAAAAATCATAGAAAATTCCTTATGACATAGCAGAGCATAGTTAAATCAAGATCACTTGTTTGTATACAATTGTTTAAGAACCAATATTCAAGTTAAAACTCACATAGCATGAGAAGGGAAGTTCTGAAATATAATCGATACCATTGCCTCTTCAGCCATTTGATCAGCTATTGTAACAGGACCTACAAAATAACTGTAATCAGAATATCGTAATGAGCGATCGTACCAAATCTGTGTTTATGAACTTGGTGTCTAGCTACTTACTCATATCATCTTTATCGACAATGTCGAATTTCTTCCGGAAATACTTTCTGATAACCTCACCAGAAGCGTCAGCCAGTGCATTTCCCACAGCTTCAAATCGATCCAGCTCAGTTCTACTAATTTCTGAAGATCGATTTGAGTTCAAAGCCATTGTAAGGGAGATCCGGTTACGAGAAACCGGAACAACGTTTGCAAAAGAAGATGATAGAAAGGATAATTGAGTGTTTCTAGAAGAAGAAAGATGAAGAGAGCAAGTCACAGACCGAAACACCAGAGATGGTGGCGAAATCAGATCGACGGACTTACAGAAGAAATGCGACTGAGCTAACATTTCGCAATGAGAGGGAAAATGACGGAAACAGCGACTCATGAACGACGATGCTCAAAGAGCTTAAAGCTAAAGATCTCAGCCGTTGGATCCGAATCACACTGAAGATTCCCAAACACGGTTCGGTTCGGTTCGGTTCAATTTCTTCTTAACCGAACGTACTTGATTTTCTCATTCCGGTTATACGACTATCTTCTTAAGCTTCTTTGTTTGATACTTTGATATTGGTCACTTACCAAACAATTGTTAATCTCTATAAAATTTTCATAACCAGAACATAAAAGTCAAGCTCGTACAGATAAATACAAGACTGTATTCAGTGTCCAAATCTGATTGATAGACTTAATTATCCAATGTTGTTTTTAACCCAAACCTTGTGATCTAAATTTGTGACTTTACATGTATGACAATTTAGTAATAACTAATAAAAACCCAATGGATAATACAAACTTTGTTGAGCTTTTATGAGACGAGTGTGTAACAACAAAATGGTCCTGTGTATGTCGAGTTCTATGCTTCTGACAGTAAAGAGCAACGCACAATCTGAAACAGCAACCACACTTACTTGTAATTAACTGATATTAGTCTTGCCCTAGAGAGAGAGAGAGAGAGAGAGAGAGAGGAGCTTACAAGTTCATATTTTGCTGGATTTGGTCCAGAAGAAACCTTTCTTTTTGTCAGGAATATTCTCTTTAGTGGCCTTACTATTACCTCTGGACCCAAATGAGAAATGTCGAGCCAAGAATGGCTTGACTGAATTGCTTCTGACACTCGAACTCGTCACCAGTTTAGGGCTCTTGCCTGTTGCAGTTACCTTGTGGTTGTCATCAAACATTACTAGATCATCGCAATCAAACTCACTGTCCAAAACTCGATTTCTGAGTCTTTTGATGTGTCTAGCTTTCAAATCCATTTCTACTTTCATTGCTTTCTCTGACAGTTTCGCTGTTTTCTTTTCACCTAACGTACAGATTGGGCACGACGGGTCGAATTTATCGATTTCCAGCGTCATCTGCTCTAAACACTCACCATGATAGACATGTCCACAAGCTAGAATTGCAGACACAGAGAGCTCACTGGTCATAAATATCTTTTGGCTGCTCCACAAGGATTTCTCTGACAAAGGTCTAGAGCAAGCACCACAGGTTTGCTGCTGATGATTGGACATTTGGTTGCGATGATGGCCTATCTTGTCACGTTGAAGACCAAAGCAATCATTATCATAAGGCAAAGGCTCATCAGCGCGAGAAAAGGTCATCATTTCAGAAAAGGCTTGCAATGACCAACCTTCAGATGGTCCACACTGAGAAGAGTCATATCTCAGAGGAGTTCTCTGCTTCTCTTCAGTTGCTGAGTTTCTACTTAGTGAGTTAACTCCATAGATTTGACCATCAGAGACTTGCTTTGTTAGACGAGGACGCTGTGTCGGTTTAAGCGTCGATGAACTTGCAGGGTGCAAGTAGCTCTGGGACGAACGTGGTGACGTGGGGAAAGAAGATGGTTGTGAAGCCATTGAAAGGGACAACTGTGCTGCAGACTCTGTTGAATTATTTTCTTTCTATGAGACATGCAGAAATGTGGAAGCAAAGTTATGCATCAATTTTCAAAGATGGGAGAGAAATCAGCTACTAGTGAAATAAACTTTACCTGTTCGAAGACTGTATCCATGGAAGAATTTCTTGGAAAAGATATATCTGCCACAATATTCACAAACATCATGAGAAGTAATGATCGAGACAGATGCAGAAGCAAGCCAAGAATCAAACAGACAAATCCTAGTAACATATATGTCTCTCAAATCTGCAAGTTCCACAAAAATCCTTTGCCAATGAGAAATACGATTTTAATAACATCCTGAAACTATATACCTGAGACTGGAGATTTCTGCAACGTTTGTGTCCGAAAACTTTCCAAAGGGGACTCTTCAGATGATACAAATGCAGATTCAAATTTTATCTCAGACCCGTCGTTACCACTAATCCCATCAGATAACCAACTGAGAGAAGTTTCTTCACCAGCTACACGTCCTCTATTATCCCACCTGAAACTCCAAGTTGGAGAATGTCTGACATTGCTCCTCTGCAAATTCTCACCAGCTGATGAATTAGGTACGACCATTTTGTCCCGAGAAGCAACACAACATGCATTCCCCATCACTGAAACGTGTAAACTCGCAACTACTAAACGCAAAACGTCAGTAGAACACAGTACAGTAGCCCCGATCTGGCTACAACCTACACAGCAAAAGAATCAACACTAAATCAATTGCATCAACAGCAATATAATCAGACAACCAAAATCATCACAAAGCCAGACAAACCCGAATCAAAGTCCAGGTTGTATAACTTACAAGCATAACAAGCAGAGCCCCATGAATAAGATATCTGGGAGTTAACTAGTCATCGATCAAAATAGCAAAGCAACAGTTCGAAGAAAGTATTCGTAAGCTAAGGGAAAAATCTCAATAAGGAAAGATAGAAAAGGAATCATATCGATCTATCTACAGCCATCACTGAGCTACCATCACTATCTTCACTAAGAAAATCCGAAACTAAATTTAGAAACAAAAATTTCAGGAAAGCAAAGAAGTAGTAATTAAATTGAACAAAGTAGCATAAACAGCATCAAACAGATCCGAAATTAAGGCCGAAAAATCTGTGAAACATGTTAATATTGACCTAAAATAGAAACAAAAAACCCTAAAATCAATACCCAAAAATAAAATTCGGAAAGAAAAAAAAAATCAAAAAGATGGTAAGAGAGTCATAATAAGCGAACCTGCTCCTGGAAGTCACCGAAACGTCGCCGGGGAAGATGAAGTTGACAGTTTCACGGAGAGGAGAGAGAGCGGTGGGTTTGTTAGAGTGAGAAAGGAAGAAAGAGAAAGAAAAAAAAAGCACTGCGAGACTTTGCTTTGTTCCTTCTCTCATATGAGATGAGAGGGAAAGAGACGAATACAAGTCTTTTCTCACGGTTTATTTAACGCCGTTAGAATCCGGTAGTTGTATTTTATTATTAACCAATCAAAAACGAAATGTCGAAATCAAACAGAAAGGAGCTGATTTAATTTTGATAATTTCTATTAATTTTCATCACATAAGAACAATAGTTCTAGTAAGTTTCACAAATCATACGTTAAATTCTTTGAAAAATAAAAAAAATATTAATGCTAACAAAAGCTGGTTTGGTTAAGTGATATGGTGTAGTAACGCCGTCAAAGTTGAAGTGACTTACAGTGAATAATGCCACGTCACGTAAAAGGACAAAAAACGGAGGGAAAACGAATAATAAACCGGCAACTATTCATACCGACGTCGTTAGGTGGGGCCGTTAAGAAACTAAAACTACATTCCCAATTAAAAATTTAATAATAATTACGGGACCAATTTGTAAAATACGAAAAAATATAAAAACTATGTCACTGTCTAAATGAAGACAACACGGAAGAAATAGATTCAGTGGAATATAAAGACGAAACCATCACTTATTTAACATCAACATTTAAAAAAGAAAATACTACAAAAAAAAAAAACATATAATTCGTTACAAAATACATTCAAGAATCTTCAAAAACCAATGTTTTTTATTTCAAATTTTGGTTTTAAGTAACCGGTTTTGATGAATCTCCGGTATGAAGTTTCACAGTAGCTTCTTCTTCATGACGCAAACTGTTTTCTCTAGAGTAAATTTTCTTACTGCCCTGTAAAAATGTTTAGCAGAGTTTCAGTTATGTTATGTTAAAAAAGCTTTATAACTTATGTTTTTTGTTTTTATGATTCACCTGAAAAATGTTTCCAAGCTTCCTTAATCCTCTAGCTCTAGCTCGAAGAACATCTTTTGAAACAGTTGGATCTTTAAGAACCTGAGGAACAAACAAAAGAGATTGATGTAATAACAAGATCATCACTGTCATAGACTCAAATCACAGGGGGTCTTACCGCTTGACAGACACGAGATAAGGTCGATTCGATGTCAAGTACATTGATTTGCCACAGAGATTGAAGCATTGCATCTTTCTTAGCTTCAATGGCTTTTTGAATATGTTCTTCTTTGTTCTCTCCTTGATTCATCTTACTCACTTCATCCTGCAACTGAAGTAACGAAACCGCACCTACCAAAAAAACAAAGCTTTCTTAAGCTTGCAGAAGCCAATAATACAACTTAAAAGCTTTATTTCTATTACCAGAAGCAGCCATCACTTGAGACTTTATCATATGGCCTTTGTCACGTACCCATTCAGCTAAGAATGGTACTTTCATAAGACGTTTGTCTTTTCCAAGTTCTTTCGCAGCTTTTCTCGTGTAAATGTAACCCAAAGTATGCAGCATTGCTTCACCAAAACCTGACAGTTCCCAAATAACATGAATCAAAATATTTCAGTTTTTCTCGTTCGTCTCTTTACCAAAGTTTGTGCCTTTAGAGGATGAAGATTAATTGATTTACCAGCTGTAGAAAGCCGTTTTGCTTCTGCGCTAGCCCAAATTACAAATTCATTGATTTGTCCTTCCACAAATGGCTCGAGTTTGATTTTCAATGAAGCTACAAGCTTGTCTACTCTTTCCTTTTGCATTGCCTACACACAGAAATTTATAGATATCAGGTTTTAAGGAAAACATTTGAAAGAGAAAGAAAGACAATGTACTTTGATCTTGTCTTGAAGCATATTCTTTCTAATCTCAGGCTCATATGATTCGAATTCGGCATCGAGTGAAGACATGGAAGCAAGAGCAAGTTGTCCAACATAATCCTCAAACATCTCGCTACCAAAGAGCATGCCAAATACAGCTGCAGGATCAACCATTGCATCCCTGAAAATAAAAAAACAAAAAGAATAGTAAATTGGCATATTATGAAATAGTAAACTAAGCAATACACCAATCAATCATATTCTCAAATGATGCATACAAATCTTAAAGAGGTTATATCTAGAATTGACCAGAACAAATCGAAAACTTTCTTCGTATGGAATGGGGAAAAAGAGATCAAACTTACTGTTGAACTCCTTCTTTGCCATATTTATCATAAGCAGTTCGTTTCTCTGGATCGCTAAGAACCTGGTAAGCTTCACCTAGTACCTTTATTCATATGACCATTGAGCAATGTTAAGATTTGATTGATCTGAGATTGTTATTCAATCAAACACTCATTCATAAACTCCTTGTGAAAGTCATTGAGTAAATCTATAAACAAATAATGATTCACCTGAAAGTTTTTAGCTGCTTGAGGATCACCATGATTCTTGTCTGGATGAACTTGCCTTGCCTGTCCCAAAATGCCAAACAAATTGATCTTATAATCAAACCCAAAAGTTTCCAAATTAAGAAATTCACAACAAGAATTTTGATAATGCCATAACCAGATCTACGAATCTAAGCTTATGCTTTGTGACAATCTAAGATTGAAATCTGCTAATAACAGAGAGAAGATGAAGAAAAACTTACTTTAATATAATAAGCTTTTTTAATATCAGCACTTGAAGCATCAGTCTCGACGCCTAAAATTTCATAATATTCAATCTCCTTCACCATAGCTTCTCAAACTCTAAAATCGACCTTAAAGGATACGAAAAACACACAAAACTGTTCAGAGATTCAAGAATCAAACGAAATGAAGCACCTAAAAGAGCATGATTACAATTGATTACCGAAAAGTATTGGATGAACCCAGGAAATGAAAATCAAATTGAAACACACAAACTTTGCGATATGAAAAGAAGAAAAAAAAAAATTCAGATCCCAAATAGTCAAAATGGGCCGGACAAAATGGACTTTGGGCCGTCCAAACAGTATAAATTTTTAGATTAAAATGTTTTGGGATTTTTTTCTTTCTGAAACTAAAAAAAATCGTAATTGCGATTTGTGAATCAAAAAACAAATTCACAGGAACCAATTTTCTGATATTCATAGCCATAAGCTCACTAGGTCTTCGAATTGAGAAAGGTATCGTTTTCTTCCTCTCTCGCTTCGAATATTCTGTAATTCTCGTTAGCTCGTTGTGGTAGCGATTCTCGATTCATCGCCATAAGCTCACTGTGTTTCAAAATCTGGGTATTGTTTTTCTTTTGTGTGTTCGTTGATGTTGAATTCGTTTTTACTCTTTCTTCCTTCTGAAATTTCTAAGTCTGTTAGTGCTAGCGTAGCGATCATGATAATGAATTATAGTATTGTGTAGTACTGTAATAGGATGCTTTGGCAAGTTTTTTGATAATGAATTAGCTGTAATATAAGTCTGTAAGTGCTAGATTCAGTATGAGATTCTGAGAATTTTATGACTTGTATGGATTTGGTATTTGCCTATTAGAAGATCGTTCCTTCTTCCTAATATGAATCTCTTTGCCTCTTTGGTATGGTTTTTGGCTTTGGCTTTATGAGATGTGATACTTAAAACACAATAATGCAATTAGCATTAATCATCTGCTTCTTATTATTGTCAATCTTGAGTTTTTGGGTTTTTTGTTTCGATTGTTTGCTTAATCACATCTTATGCTATGCTGTATTTGTTGTGTACTTGTTGTTATGTTTATGTGTTTGTTAAGCTATGTGTTTTAGTTTACCTTCTTGTTCAATTTTTGCATCCTTTTTATTTGAAATTGGGTTTGGAGTCTTTGCCATTAGGATTAGGCTCAAATACATCTTATTGAATCCGAAAGTAACTATTTTGTTTAACCAAATTACATCAAAACATGGAAACAACATTGCTTACAAGTTTCTAGTGGTTGCTGCACACAGCTATTGTGCATTTGGTTGTGATTCTCTGTTAGATAATGGCTAATTGACTGTTAAACTAAGTTATGTTTGTGTTAAAACTTTTTTAAGCTTGTTATGTTTATGTTTAAAATTGTTTAAACTTATGTTATGTTTATGTTTAAGCTTATGTTCTGTTTATGTTTAAATTTGTTATGTTTTTTTTGTTTATATTTAAAATTGTTAAAACTTTTTAAAACTTCTCATTATAAATATATTAAGTTGATTATAATTACATAATATGAGTTATAAACGAAAAAAAAGATAAAAATAAAAATAAAATAAAATTATGTCCAATGGACAACCCATTTAGTAGGGGCATTTGTGGGCTTGGATGTCAATGGTCAAAATTTGTCCAAAATCTGATTGGACAAAAATGGACGGGCCAAAATGGACTTGGACAGTCCATTTGACAGCCCTACTGACAAAGCTCGAAATTTCAGGAGTCAAAGCCCCCAAATTTTGACTGTCGAAACTCGAAATTTTAGGAGTCAAAGCCCGGAAAACAACCGAGAGACAAAAGATAGTACACGAAAGATTAAACGAAAGGATGTAAAATTAGAAAAGAGGCCAGAAGTGAGAACGGCCTTTTCTAAGGCGCCAGGACGAAAAGCCATTCTTGGCAACGAAGCTAAAGACAACCACTCTGAAGAGATTGCTAGCTCCTGAAGAAGGTCGAAACTAACGACCACACCCTAGATTCCTTCTTTGGTGAATAAGACTACCTTGCGAATGATGGACGTGGAGACTTTTAATCCGGACAAAGGCTCCAAGACGACATGAAGAAACCAATGAAAATTCCAGGAAAAAGCGAAGTCAAATCTCAAAAAGAGAAGACCGGAAAACGCCAAAGAAATAGTCTCGCATAAGAACAATTTTCGATCACACCTAACATGTAGAAAACAAGGAGCGAAGACCTCTAACAGCAAATGCCGAAATTTGAAGAAATCGACACATGATCGAGGCTGAAGAGGAGAACTAGAGCTACCCAAACCAAAACCATCACTTATTTAACATCAAGATTTAAAAAATAAAATACAAAGAAAACAAACATATAAATCGATACAAAATACATTCAAGAATTTTCAAAAACCAAAGTTTTTATGTCCATGTTTGGTTTTAAGTAACCGGTTTTGATGAATCTCCGGTATGAGCAGCTTCTTCATGACGCAAGCTGTATTCTCTATAGTAATTCTTCTTACTACCCTGTTAAAATGTTTAGCAGAGTTTCAGTTATGTTATGTTAAAAAAAAAGCTTTAAAACTTATGTTTTTGTTTTTATGACTCACCTGAAAAATGTTTCCAAGCTTCCTTAATCCTCTAGCTCTAGCTCGAAGAACATCTTTTGAAACACTTGGATCTTTAAACACCTGAGGAACAAACAAAAGAGATTGATGTAATAACCAGATCATCATTGTCATAGACTCAAATCACAGAGGATCTTACCGCTTGACAGACATTAGATAAGGTTGATTCAATGTCAACCACATTGATTTGCCAAAGAGAATGAAACATTTCATCCTTTTTAGCTTCAACAAGTTTTTGAATATGCTCCTCTTTGTTCTCTCCTTGATTCAGCTTGCCATATTCTTCGTGCAACTGAAATAACGAAACCGCACCTACCAAAAACAAAGCTTTCTTTAAGCTTTCAGAAGCCAACAATAAAAACTTAAAAGCTTATTTACTTCATTTTACCAGCAGCAGCCATCACTTGAGATTTTATCACATGGCCTTTGTCTCGTACCCATTCAGCTAAGAATGGTACTTTCATTAGATGTTTGTCTTTTCCGAGCTCTTTAGCAGCTTTTCTTGTGTAAATGTAACCCACTGTATGCAGCATTGCTTCACCAAAACCTGATAGTTCCCAAATAACATGAATCTAAATATTTCAGTTTGTCCCTTTAGAGATTGAGGATTTCATTACCAGC
Organism: Iberis amara; assembly: GCA_900406375.1. NCBI lineage: Eukaryota > Viridiplantae > Streptophyta > Magnoliopsida > Brassicales > Brassicaceae > Iberis > Iberis amara. The sequence goes on along the minus strand of OVAV01000761.1, from coordinate 352 downwards.
TGAAGAAAGCCGCTTTGCTTCTGCGTTAGCCCAAATTACAAATTCGTTGATTTGTCCTTCCACGAATGGTTCGAGTTTGATTTTCAATGAAGCTACAAGCTTGTCTTCCCTTTCCTTTTGCATTGCCTACACACAGAAACTTATAGATATCAGGTCTTTAAGTAAAACATTTGAAGAGAAAGAAAACAACCATACTTTGATCTTGTGAACCATCTTCTTTCTAATCTCAGGCTCATATGATTCGAGTATTGAAATTGAAGCAAGAGCAAGTTGTCCAACATAATCCTCAAACAGTTCACTACCAAAGACCATGCCAAATACAGCTGCAGCATCAACCATTGCATCCCTGAAG
>OVAV01000760.1:0-16046 GCA_900406375.1 Iberis amara | reverse complement strand
AGATGGAGAGAAAACTCCCTAATTATATATTTGATTACTTTGTTTATTAAGAACGTTTGCATCTCTTTCATCTCTCCCAAATCGTATCTCTTCGGAGTGTTTACTCCGGCAACTGAATCTCAATCCTTGATGATTTTGTCCGTTACATTTGGGGTGTCGCGATTTTTTTTTCTCTGGTGTTTTTGACTGGAGTTTTACAATTTTTTGGATGAAAATCTGGAAATGGAAGCCACCATGGATGGTCGAAATTATTTCGATTCAAATGTTAGGCATTTTCATATCAATAAGAGAGAAAGTGATGCAAAATTTAGAAGTCATGGTCATACACAAGGATAAGCGAAGTTCTATCGTGAGTAATGCAAAGTTTACATTATTATCAAAGACATGGCTACAGAATCATGTCGATGTTCCAGAACATGTATCGAATACAATGGCCTTTTATTTATGATTTGGGAACTAGTTAGAGCATTTCCGGTGGTTAAATTGCTTATATAAAGATGGATCTTAACAAACTTAACCCATTTTTATTTATTTAATTTACCTAAATATACTAAGCACCCTATGGTCTCAGATTTTACCACTAGACCATCAGCTTTTGGTCCTTGTTAAGCTATACTTTAAATATAAAAGACAATGACATTATAACGTCTATTAAAGTCGGCCCAGTTAGTAGAGCGAGGCCCCATGAAAGTCTAAACGAAGTCGTTCTCCTTGTCAATTAACTAACTCCACGGGTGATTATAAGATTAGCATATTATATAAGCCAACCTAGATCTGGTTGCAGTTTATGAGTTTCACGAAACTGAAACATGTTTAAAAAAAATATTAGAGCTCAGTATTACGGCGATATCATCTGAAATCAGATGAGTGCAATGGACCCAACCATTGCTGAAGCCAATTTCCTCACAGCTCAAATGCACCAGCCGGGAATCGAACCCGGGTCTGTACCGTGGCAGGGTACTATTCTACCACTAGACCACTGGTGCATTGGTGTTAGTTGATCTCTACCACAATATTATATCTCTTAGAAACTCCTCCACTACCATACGATATAATAAAAAAAAGGAATGAGAAAAAGACGATCATTAGCAAAAAAATAAAAAATAAAAAATACTTGGTAAGAAATTAGTGAAGGTAAATCCAAAAGTCTAAATATCAATCGTTTCAGTGTCGATGAATCATTTGAATACAAATGTAATACAAAATCCAGAAGAGAAAAGAAACAAAATGGATCATCAAAAGCTCTCTTCCTTTTCCCTCTACTTTCTTTTGTTGTGGAAAGCTGTTTAATTTTTCAAACTCCTCTATTTCTCTGTTAAACATTGTTATTTTTTCAACAAAAAAAAAAGTACGAAACCCAAAAAATAGTAATCAAAAAGTGTTTTTTTTTTCTTTTTCTTTTTGACAAATTCTGGTACAAAGAAAGTTTTGATATTTAAAAAAAAAAATAGAGATATTCAGCATTAAGCTTGAAGATCTTTATTTGAGTTCCATACAGGAGCTTGCACAGCAACACTACCATCTGATAATACTCCACTTCCATTTTCAGCTTCTATTAGTGGATCCTTCTCACTCTCTTTCATCTGTACAAATCTCAAAAAGTATCTCACATCACAAAATTAACCAATACACTCACTATATGTATAGCCCAGGATATGGATTCTTCCTACGGGTGGGGGCATTTAAACCGAACCGAACTAACAAAACTAGAACCGAATTTAGTTCGGTTCGGTTTATTCAGTTCAATTCGGTACAATTTTTATTTTAGTTCGGTTTTCGGTTCGGCGACAATTTTTTTTACTAAATTAACCGACCCGAACCAAACTTCCTAAAATTAACCGAACGAACCGAAAAACCCAAAAATTTAACCGAAATTAAGATTTTCGAACCGAACTTCAAAAATGAAAAACCAAACAAACCGAATGCCGAAACGAACTTTTGTTTGGTTCAGTTCGGCCAAAAAAAAACCCCGAAAAAACCAAAAACCGAAAAAAAACAGAACAATGCGAATGCCCACCCCTAATTCTTCCTAAAATTGTAATATCAATGGTACTAAATAAAGAGGAATATGATTTGAGAGAAGTATCTCAATATTTCTTTTCTTGCACCATTGGTTTTGCAATTAGAAATGCTATCACTTTTTTCTTTACTTATATATATACTCTTAGAGGAAAAGAGAGATGAAGAAGTATACCTGAGGTAACTGAGTTGATGTTTCAATTGCTTTTTGCTGGGTTTCTATTGAGCAGTAATAGGAATAAACAACCATTCCAATTACGGCTACTAGAATACCGAGAATGTTGCGCCAATTGAATGGGTCTTTCAGCAACACATAGCCAAATGCTAAGACCAAGCATGTTTTGAGATGTCCCAGAACCTGATATGTGACTGGAGATGTTTTACCAATGACAAGAAAAGTGCTGAAGTTTACAGAGACTGATATCAGGCAAGAAAGGACGATGAAGAACTGAAATCAAACAAAGAAGCACGTATTAATATGTAGAATCGACAAGAAGAAGTCATGGGTAGATTAAGTCTTACCACAACTTGAGAAGTGTACTTGAAAGCAAAAACATTCTGGTTGGTTAAAAGTCCATCTAAAAATGGTCCAGTGACAAAAAGAGTGATTGCTTGATAAGGACAAGACTGATAAAGAAGTTGTGTGGATGAAACTTTGAATTTCTTCTGGATGGTATTTGTCATCTGTATACAATTGGTTAAAGATAACAGCATCGTATTGGCTTAAGACAAGATATATTAAAAGGCTGAAATAAATAAGGCAATGACAAAGCATAGGATACAATTTGAGCAACACAAGTTGTGATAACAGCCAGTAGCGACAAGACAGAACCCAGCATATTAAGCTGAAGATCTGTGACAGTTGCAATTCCAACACCAAGGAGAAGGATGCTTAATGAAAACTGGATTTTTCGACTGTAAACAGAAAGAAGTGTGTGATTAACTAAGACCCTGACCAGAAACTAGCTTGATAAACTCATAAAGCCATCAAAGTTTCTGAGGATGAAATTTCAACAGAAAGGGACATAAAATTATCACTAAGTTGCTCATGTATCACACAAAATATCAAATCAGAACTTTGGATCTAAAAGAATAGAAGTGTATAACTATGAGAAGAGATAAATGTCATATAAAATGGCTTCCTCCAAATCAATAATCATTGGAAATATATCTGCTAACCTGAACTTTTTCCTGAAGAAGAGGGTCTCCAAGAGAACAGTGCAGGGGATGATTGCTAATTTCGTCATCTATTATCAACAGAAGAGAAGATAAGTTAGAAAAATTCAGGTCAGAAACGGATATCACATTATTCAGTAGCAGCTGAAATGAAAACTACACCTGGTAGAAACCAACGGAATTAAATCCCAGACTAAGGTTTAATAGTCCTATTGATATCCCATTCAATATGCCAAATCCCATCACAGCTCGAGGATCAAAAGGCTTATGTTCAAACATCTTCATCCATAATGCCACATGAAGGGAACAAAATGTGACCAAAAGATGCCAACTTGTCAAAGTAGTAGCTGCTCGTAAAAAAAAATAACAAGTTTGAGTAAACATAGCTTATGAGATCAGTTAAACATGATTGACATAGACTTCAAAAAGGGTTAATCAGCATCCTGCTCAGTGTAACAATACATAAGAATCTCCAAAGTATCCTAGAATAAACATTGAGTCCAATAGTAGAGTAAAAAAAAATTACCTCAAAAAGTAATAAGACAATCCAAGGACACACACAAACCACAAAACATCATTTATTACAAGTCACAGGACCATCTAAAGCGTCTATATATTATAGAACAAATATATGAAATTATCATAAACATATACAATCGTGACAAAGAGAGATGATCAACTGACGATTACGTAAAATGATGATCAACTCATAAAATGATCAGAGTATGCTTTAGCAGACAAACAAACGCATAGATCCAGATGAAATCAATCATGCAGCGACATGGATAAGCAAAAGGAGCGTGAAATACTAAAATCTATGAGGAGGAATTGAACATGTTACCGAATGTGAAGCCAAGGGTGCTAATAAGCGCCTTGTTACAGATCACGATCGACACAGACGAAACAACGGATAAACTCAAAGCGCCGATCGTTCCTAGCTGGAACTTCTGGCCTTCACTCATCTTCGCTAAATAAGTATCTCTCGCTTCAATCACGATCTACAATGATCTATCAACCAAAATAACTTCAACATCGATTCCGAAATCATACGCTAGCCACAAATAACTTAAGAGATCTGGAGAAACGAACCTCATTCGTGCATAGCGTAAACGTGAATGCGAGAGAATCGAAGCTAGGACAGCTAAACTACAGAAATGGAGATACAGAAACTCGTTATTAACAGAATCGGTGAACGAATGAAATCCAAAAGCCATAAACCCTAGATCTGCTGTTACAAGAAAGAGATCAGAGACTAGTCGAACGGAGATTCATGAGACGCGAAATGAAACCAGGAGAAGAAGATAAGGACGGAGAGAGAGAGAGAGAGGAAACTTACGGGATTGAAAATTCGACGGAGGAGAAGAGATTTACAGATTTGGTAGAAAAGAGAGAATCCTAAATTTGAAGGTCTTCACTAAACACCGTACAGAGGAAATAGTGAGAGAGAGAGAAGAAGAAGATAGTTTTTGGCTTTTTACGTCGTTGAATGTTTGATTAGTCGATAGGCCCCACCAGTAATTAAGAGCTGGAGAAAATATTAACTAAGGTAATAAATTCATGATCTGACTTTTTTACTAATTTGATTTGGTTTGGTTAGGTAATTTTTATTTTTTTCCGGAGGTTAAGTAAATATTTTTATCTTTGTTTTTCAATTGCTGTTAAAGCTTTACTTAGAACAAAATTTTCAAACCGAAACATTTAGTTTTTCCGTTAAAAAAAAAAAAAAAAACATTTAATTTTTATATACAGTCAAACTAAAAAAAATATTAGGAATTCCTTAAAATACCACTAAAACATGTTTAAGTTTCAATAATACCATCGACTTGTTTTTTTTAAAAAATACCACAAAAATAAAAAAATGATTTTTAAGGGTTTATGATTTAAATATTTTTGCTTTGAATTCACTAATCAGAGTTTATGGTTTAGTTTTGAAGGGGTATGATTGGTTTTGGAGGTTTAGGGTTTAAATTTGAAGTTTTAAAGCTATTTTAAATTTATGATATTTTTGAAACAAAAACATTTTTGTGATATTTTTGAAAAAAATTGTGGCATTTTTGAAACTTTTAGGAATGTGTGTTATTTTTGAAATATACATAGTTATTTGTGGTACTTTTGAGAATGCCCCCAAAAATTATTCAAATGAAATAAAAATGTATATACCAAAATTTTCAAATCCAAACTAAATCCCATTTGAATTAGATAAAAATCACATAAAATTATCTAAATTTACATAATTGACCAAACTATTTGTAATAATATTTTATTCAAATATATAAAACACATTAATGTATTTTCAATATATTAAACTGCAATGTTATTAGGTTTTTCATAGTCTTTACTAACTTTAGAGCAAGTTTAATCCATTAATTTCTTATAAAATGACGCAAAACAAACTAGTATTTTTTTTACAAAAATTATAGTTTTTAAATTTTCTGACGTATAGGATATTAAAGATAAATGTCATTTCCATTGTTAGGTAGGTGAGTTACACACGTATACATAGTCTAAGGTACTATGGGCACACTAGTGACCTTTAGAAGATGAAACTATCAACTATGAAGTAGTACTGCATTAGCATTTCACTTCCCTGAAATTAAAGTGCGTAGGTGAGATCTCTTGGTCAAAAACTGTGAGCCAAGTTCATAGAAACCAATGGTTGAGTTCTTTTAACAAAACACTACCCGTGGACAGAGTCGGCCCAAAAATTATGGGAGTTTGAAATAAAATAAAGAAAATTTGGACTAATATTTCATGTATTTGTTATTTAAACCAATATTTTTCTTATAAAAGATTTGGAGACCTATAAACTATGTAAAATAAAATATAAAAAAATTGGAAGCTAGAGGCCAATGTTTCATTGGGCTTGGTGTAACGTCCCACTCCCTTGGCCGCTACTACCAAGCCCAATAATTCCTAGTATGATACTGTCCGCTTTGGGCCTGTAACGCTCCATTCCCTGGACCGCTACTACCGAGCCCAATAACCCTTAGTATGATACTGTACGCTTTGGGTCCAAACGCCCGCGCGGCTTTCTTATTGGGTATCATCCCAAAAGGCCTCATATCAATTTGGGAATTGGATTCCTTATATATCAACCAACTTTTTGGTTGATCTTCCGATGTGGAATGTTTGTCTAAGAACCACGCGGGTTCCATACTTAGCCCCTGTGTGGACCTTTGAGCATATGTATATGGCTTCTAAAGACCGAATATAATGGTCAGTGTTGGTTCTAATATTCTAGAGATCGCAATATAAAATGAAAAATAAATCGATTTCGCATATATTTTTCAAAAAAATGTCATTTTTTTAACTAAAATTTTAAAATAAAAAAAGACTGCAAACTCGTGCTTAACATCGTTCCGTTTAAGCTCAAAACAGATTATGATTTGTCTCTCATAAGATAATGTATTTTTGTTTGTGGTTGATCAATTCTCAAAAATTGGCCATTGTACCAAATGTATAAATGGTGGAAAAGGTAGCAGATGGGCATTGGGAAACAGCAACAAAACAGTGGTCCTCTTCTTCTTCCTCATGACTACAACAAAGTCTTCAGATTCTCAAAACTCTCTCTCTCTCTCTCTGCTATTCCTCTTTAATCATTCTCTCTTCTATGTCAGTGATTATTTCTCTCACTAGAGATTATGTCCTTCAGGCTCCATTTTCATGTTTCATGCTTCATTAATCATCAAGACTACTGGAACCCATTTGCTGCTATGTACTTGATGGCTTTATGATTTGTCTCCCTGTGCTACTTGTCACTACACTCTTTATTTGTTTTTGTTTTGTTCTATGCCTATTGTGATTTGCCATTTCAATTTTTTCTGGAACATTTTACTCATAAGTCATTACTATGTGTAAACTCAATCATTTCTAATCTAATCCAAGTTTTAAATCAATCAGTCCTAGTCTAATCCAATGTTTAAATCTTACTACAAATCTACAATTATTGTTTAGCCTTTGTTTTTTTGTCAATGTTCAAGATTTTTCTTNTTTTTTTTTTTTTTTTTTTTTTTTTTTTTTTTTTTGTCGACCTTTTGTGTTCAAGATATTGTCGGTTACATAATGGTTATTTGTTATTAGGTGACATTTTTTTTTGTCACATTTAAATTTACAATATTCGATATATAACAAATTATTATAATACAAAAACATAACTACATAGAATTGAACTCTAATTGAAAAAAATGACTAGTATTTAACTATTTGACCAAAACCGCTTCTCCATAATTCAGTGCCTAGAGACTAAACATTTATGGATTTATGAATATTACTATAACCATAAGAACACGAAAAGTATTTGAAATTGAATAAATTAGTGGAAAAGAAAACTTGAATAACTTATACTCTCTCTGATTTTAAAAGAGTGCCATTTTAATTTTTTTACACCAGGGATTAAGAAATTTTTGTTTTTCATAAAAATAACATTACGTATTCTAAATCGACCAATAGAAAAAAAAGTATTGCAATTATTTTATTTGTCAAAAAGTCCAAGTCATTCAGTTTATGCATTGAAATACTAAAATGACACTTTTGTAAAAATAAAAAATTGATGGCTAAAATCAAATGACACTCTTTTAAAATTGGAGGCAGTAGTTTATGTTGTTTAAGTATCACAAAAATCAAGTTTATATATCAAATATGATTTTGTAATTTTATACCTCAAGCCAGAAATTATGATTTTGTAAAATGCTCAATGGCTGAATAAGTGTATTTAATAATGTTTAACAATACATAACCCTAAAAAAAAAACACTACAATATTACCACATAGTTTATGCTTCTATTCTTATAGCTAATAATTAACATCATTACATGTTTTTATACTTGGTTGCAAAAGTTGAGTTTATGACTTCAAACCAAACTTGAACAAAAACATTAATAATAAGATCATGATACTCCTTGTGATTAAGTAAAAGATAACATGCTAAAAGATCCTCCAAGTCTTTAGAAGCTCTGAGATTATTCTCTGCTATCATTTCCACCATTGATTCTTTGAAGTCCTTCTTTGGTTCAGCAGAGTTCTTGATTACTGCAAAACTTTCAAGAACTTGTCTATTATGCGATCTTGATTTGCTTCTAAGCGTTGAGACTTGAATTCTTGGAGAAATCACTTTGAGTTTTATCCTTAAAGAGTTTGTTGATGTTCTTCTTCCACTAGAAGCTACTTTTTGTTGATGCCTCTTGTGGCATCTACATTGATCTTTGTTGATAATCTTCACTGTTAGATGATGAGAATTAAGTGTGTGTTTTTTCCGGTTACTTGCAGGACAAGCTTCCTCCATTGAATCAAATACCTTCTTCTTCTTCTTGAAGTCTCCATTGAGTTTCAAGGTGGAAGATTCAAGATTCTGTAGAAACTTGTTCTTGTTCTTGTTAAAACCTTCAGAAACAGAAGAAGATGATGAAGGAGATGGCTTGTAAACAGTTTTTCTTTTGGTTTGTATCATGTGAAGAGATTTTCTTGGTGAGATTTGAAGCATCTTAGATTCTAAAGAAGTGTGTGATCTATTAAAAAAGTAAGAGCTTGAAGAGTGAAGAAGAGACTTAGAAGAATCAGTAGATAGTTTTTTCTCCTTGGTAGTGTTAAAGGAATAAGTAAGAATAGGGTTCTCTCTTTTGGGTTTGGTTATGTTCTTGAGCTTTTGGAACCATTTACTTAGGATCATAACTGATATTTTCAACTTAGAGTTCTTCATTTTTGTTTCAAAAGTGTGTCATAGACAAGAGAAAAGTTGTGAAGAGTTTTGTGAAAGTTGCAAGAGTTTCTTATGTGATAGATAAAAGAGAATAGTAAATGAAAAGGGACTAGACAGAACCAAGAAAATAGTGTCTTTTGTTCTTACCAAACTCATTTCTGTTTCTCTACCACCCTGAATTAGCCAAGTTTTAATATATCATGAATCCATAGTAGGAAAACCAAAAATAGTTAAATGTGATTTTTTGTGTGGTTAATATTTGATTTTATTAGAGGTGATGGTGCAAAGATGTTAGGTTTTTTGTATCTCAGATTCAAACTTTTTCGGTATGAAAAGTGATTTTTTTTTTTTTAATAAAATTTTTGTTATATGAGAGTACTTTTTACTTTTGTAGTTTGTTAAAAGGTATTTTAAAATAATTTTGTATTACCGAATACAAAAAATACTCTCGTGCATTATTTTTATTATGTGAATGGTGAATTATGTGGTAAATAGTAAATATTAAAAATTTGAATGATAAATATTAAATAATCATATAAATGGTATGTGAATAAAACAAAAGTATTCATTTCTTAAATTAAAAATATATCTATTTTCTAAATTAAAATATATCTATTTCTAAATAAAAAAAATCCATTTTTCAAACTAAAAAACTTACCCAAAGTACTAATATTTTCTTTTAAAAAACTTAATATTTTTGGTCAATCAACATCATTCATTATACCAAACATGGTTTGTAAATTGTAATGGGCTAAAATTGGTGTCTGATTTTGCGTTCTCTCTGGGTTGTTAGACGCTTACTTGATGTCTTTGCTGGCATCGACATTTTTGACAGTTTATATCTTCATCTAAAGAAGTCCGTCCAACCATCATCAAGAACTGCATTGTTATTATCTTCATAAGACTATAAATTTTTAGCGAGGACATATGAAGCAGGTTTATTGAGCGCTTGGATGCCTCGTCTTCAGCGGATCGTCTACGTTGTCTTGGGTCATGTTCTCTTGGAAAGTATTGACAGGTTTTAGTGGGTTTTAGTGGTTTTCATATTCTTTGATTAGCATTTTCGATACTTGGTTCTATATTTCTTTGGTTTTTGGTGTGTCGGGTTTTGTTTCCCGAGTTTTTGGGCTTAGATAGTCAGAATATGTGGGCTATGTCTCATGAGGTTCCAAACTTAGATAGTCATAATCTACAGGTTTTGATGTATGTTTTTTGTAATGTGTTTATCGGTTAATATATAATTCAATAGACGAAAAAAAAAATTAATGGGCTAAGATATATTAAAAAACAATTTGTGTCCCCTTAAAATATATGTTTTTGAAAAAAGATCCATCACAATAAAGTAATAACCTTATAGACAACAAACTCGATTAAAGTCTAATATTTAAACTATGTCTATAAACATATATAATATATTATAGACCCAAAAGTTTGAAACTTCCACGTTTGATAAAAAATTTTTATACTTTCATTCTCTTATTTCCCTCAAGTATTGAGCAATAGTGCAATACTCTTCGTTCATAATCTCATACTAAAAAATTGTCACTAGTAGGTCGATAGTAGGTATTATTAAAAACAGTAAAAAGAGTATATCTAGTAAGTTAATTCCAAACACATGAATGGGCGAAAGGGACAAAGGATTCAACAAAAGAGGTTAAACATGATTTAAAGTTGAGGTCCAATTTCTTACCCAAACTCATAATATAATATTTAATGTTATTAAAAGACTGTATACAAAGAAGAAACATCTTTGCATAAAGCTCGGCGATCAACTCTCAATAAACTTGTGGCATCCTCATCTTACACGTGTGCTTTTCCATGCTCTTCTCCCAAATAATTTTTATTTTTTTTCTTGTACATTATTTTTTTCTTTGTCGTCTTTTATATTAATAATAATATCCGAGAGATTACAAAAATGAAAAGCTAATAAAGTTCGTAAATTTCGACTGTCTAAGCTCGAAATTTCAGGAGACATAGCCCGACATCCGGGAGCCAAAAATGAAACACCGAAAATACACAGGAGAATAACAAACAAGCGAAAAAAGAGAAAAAAACCAGACATGAGAAAGATCCTTAGATGCACCGGTACGGGGAGCTACTCAAGCCAAGCAAGCTGCATAGACCCTTCAAATAGACTGATAACTCGAAAAAAAGGCCGAGACAAACGACTAAACACAAACTTCCTCCTTTAGTGATTAGGACTACCTCAAAGATGATAAACGTGGAGACTCTTATTTCGGACAAAGGCTCCTAGACAACATCAAAAAGACCATATAAAGTCTGGGGAACGGTGAAGTCAAACCTCAAAATAAGAAGACCGGAAAACGCCAAAAGACAACCTCGCAATAGAAAAGGCTTCGATCACGCCTGATAAGTAGAAACAAGGAGCGAAGACCTTTAACAGCAAATGCTGAGACCCGAAGATACCAACACAAGATCGAAGCCGAAGAGGGGAAAATGAGCTACCACCCATTAACAGAGAAGGACCAAAACAAACCTTATGACTAGTTAGCCGAGACCATCATGTGACCAAAGAAAACAAACGCACAACCCAACTTCTACCTCTAAAATCGAGACCAAACAAGACTACAACCGGCTATACTCCAGACCATGCAAAGGGCTAACAATCGAACCAAATGACAACCATCCAACAACCAAAACCACGGAACCGAAGACATTCAGAACTGCGAGACACTTACAAGAGCAAGGCTGAAGACACCACCCAACCGGAGCCAGGGAAGGACACGACCGCCACCGAAGAGAGTTGAGGGAAGTCGAGAAGAAGAAACGGTAGAAGCTTCGTCGATGAAAGCAGAGAGCGCCTGAACAGTGAAGGAACCGGGGAAGACGGTTGAAACCGTAGGCCTCAGAGGTCCGGTGACCGCTCCACCGGCGACCCTCAGTCGAACCAAACGCAGGATCCACCACCAACAACGACACCTGGTGATGGCCAGAAGAAACCGCTGCAACCGGAGAAAAGAAACTGTACAACCGAAGACGATGACGAAGCTAAGGAAAGGAGACGGGGGCGGCGGCCACCGGCGCATGCCCAACGCCGCCACCAAGGCTGCTTTAGATATAGGGTTTTAAAACTTGAAACTCGTTACAGAGAGCAATCAGGAGAGAGAAAGGTTGATTTTTAAGACGTAATCTTTTGTACATTATTTTCTATTTCTAACTTTGTACAATAATTTCAATTTATAAATTCAAATAGGTTTTTTTCTGAAAAAACATTTTTATTATATATTTATAGAACTAAGTTTTTTATTTTAATCCAGGCCTAAAATATTTTTCTTATTTTATCTAACAATATTTTTATTTTTTGTCACATTAATTTCTAGACCACAATAAACCAGTTTAGCAACCAAAACTCCATAAATAAAAAAGTATACTTGCGTAGTAAGTGACCATGTTCGAACTCTAATCTAGCATCAAGACAACAGTGGTGTCCTTGTTCTAAAAATATTTATATATTATTTCAATAATATATTAACTAGATTTAAATATGTAAATTTGTAAACTACGTTTATTTCTCTATATTTTCCTCCTCCTTTTGTATCAGGTATTCTCTCTAGAAACATATACTCTCTCCGTTTGACTTTAACTGTCGTTTTAGAGTTTTGCATACAAATTAAGAAATATCTGTTTTCAATAAAGACATCATTAAATATTCCAAATTAACCAATAGAAAAAAACTCCTGCAATTATTCTATTGGTAAAAAAAGTCAAACTCATTTAATTTATGCATTAAAAACCTAAAACGACACTTTTTATGAAACAAAAAATTAACTCTAAAACGACACTTTAAGTGAAACGGAGAGAGTATTATATTTGAATAGTTGTTTTTTTAATATCTCTAATTATATGACTTTGATACGTTTAGCTCTTTAAAACATAAAAACTTTTTATAAAAAATTGTTCGATCTTATTATTTTTATCTTACTTTTTCTGTTTATGTTGAGAGTTCAGATTAAAGCTTACAAGCAATAGGTTTAGAGTTCATGGGACACCACAATCATTATGACGTCAAATGCAAAAACGTGAAGACCACTTAACAACAAACCACTCTCCCAAAACCAACACTATACTACAACAACAACAACAACAAATCAAACAAAGCATACAACAAATAAAAATGAAAATGAAAATGAAGTCAAGTTTGATTATCTTTAAATCAAAGTTTTCAAGATCATACAATAGATTCATATCCTTCTTCCACACTAATTTTCGCAATGTTGATACAACACAATCTTCTTCTTCTACTACTTTGTTATCTTGTTTATGTTTTCTCCATACTAAGAAAGAGCAAAGGATGAGCCAAATCACACCTAGAAGCTCCTCATGTAACAACTAACAACATTTCCTTTGTAAATATATTGAGATTAATTATGCAAACTTTTGATGTTGATTTTAACCCACAATGCTATAAATGCAGCTAGTATGATCAATGACTTAAGAAAGATATTTCCTTTGGCTATGACTAGAAGAAAGAAGAAAGCGAAGACGAGTCAAAGAGACATGTTAAAGGAAGATATTGTGGAAGAGGCTTGTAGAAGCTTTGAGGACTATTTGATTCATATAATTGTTGAAGAAGGAAAAGTTGATGAATTGATGGATATGGAAGAGATTCTTTTCTATTGGAGTAATCTTAAGAGCCCTATTTTCATTGATATTGTGACTAGATACTATGGAGAGCTTTGCATAGACTTGTTTCCAAGCTGACCAAGATGGTTAGATATGAGATTGTAAATGGAGTTTTGTATATGTTAAAACCAAAAGATGATGTAGAGTGTAATTTATCTCTGTGTGTAGAATTTTGTATATATAGAGAAAAGACATGGCACTTAAACTATTCCCATAGTTCATTTTTTGGTATAATATATAGAGATTTTCGGTATAAAGATTTGTTTGTTGATTCTGCAGATCACCATAAGATTTTTTTTTTGTATTTTNTGGTAGATTACCCATGCATCTATAAATTGTTACAATATAAACACGTTTAACAGTAAAATTATGTCAATTTTACTGTTAACCGTAAAAAATAAATGCACTTAAATTGCATTATAGTCAAATCAATTTTTATTATCTCTCCTCATCCACTATCATACTCCACAAATTAAGATCTCACACACATGTTGTCACAACTATAACTAAAAATAGCAGTCTTTAAAATCAATCCAAAATACGCAACCAAGAATAAGAGCATCTTCAATGGTGGATGATGCTCATAGTTTCTCAAAAAAAAATATTATTATTTTAAGATTTTTTCCTTTTCTCTCTCTTAAAATATACTTTACTCTTAAAATTTTCTTTTAAAAAATTTGAAAACCGTATCTCAAACGAGAGATTTGAGAACCATCGCTCACTCTTTCTCTCCTTTTTAATTTTTTAATATTACTTTTTTAGTAAAAACCCCTATCTAGATCCTCCATTAAGGATAATCTAACTGGGAGACTAAAAATCAACAAGAAACCTAAAAAATCAAGAAATGAAGCAATCCAAAACCGAACTTATCATTACTGGAGGCTACGAAAGAAAGTCGAAAACCGAGTCCAAAGCCAAGTCTAAAAGCAAAGGAGATCAGCCGCACTAGTCAACTTATACGCTTATTTATTATTGTCAAGAGAAATTCATTAAAAATTGAATAGAGGAACCCAAAATTGGGCAGATACAAACCTATTAAGGGGTACAACTTAGAGCATGTACATTGGGGTTTCTAAGTGAGTTTCTTATGTTCAAAAATAAATAAAAAAGAAATTAAAAGTTAAGATATGGTTCTTAAATATCTTATATAAGATATGGCTCTTAACATTTTTTTCAAATGAATTTCTTAAGAAAAGTAGGTTTTAGGAGAGAGAAGAGAGAAAACTTAAAATAATAATATTTTTTTTTTATTAAGAAACTTTAGTCAATATCTCCAATGGAGATGCTCTTATAGGCTTCAAGTTGTCAAAGTTGAACAATTACTAAAATGGCGAAAATATTATTCTCATAAATTCATGGAGATTTAAAGAATATTCAAAAAGTTATAAAAAGAAAATTTGTCAACAAGATTACAACAATTTTAACTTTTTTCAATGAAATTTGGATCTATTATTCTAAATATCACATTTATGCATTAGAGATTTAACCATCACTAGAACAGGTTTAAAAGATTTAATTGTTTATAAATGGATCAGAACAGGATAATACTCTCAGTGGCTTCCATGAAGCATAGTCCAGAGGCATACACACCTCTTTAAAAAAACATCTTTATCTCATTCAAAATAAAAACTCTTTTGCTTGTTATGTAATAAAATAAGACCACAAAGAATTCAAAACTTTTGAATCTGAATCTAAATCTTTTTCATCTAATAAAATATGAGAAACAAAAAAAAAAAAAAAAAGTCAAAGTCTCTTCCTTTCTCCATACTTCTCTTATAATTAAGCAAATCAAGAAACAAAAAACTCACTTCTTCAAGAAAGTGTTTTCAATGCCTCAATTAGACAAATCTAGGGTTTCCTCGGCCAAACTCCTCTCACTAACCGTCGACGGCGATCACTATTACGGCGGATCATCAGCCGCCGTACCTTTCAAATGGGAATCTCAGCCTGGAACACCAAGAAGACTCTTTAAAAGATCTTCTAATTCTTCCGGTTTCGATTCTGATTCCGATTTCAATTCTCCTGTTTCAGCTCCACTTACACCTCCTCCTTCTTACTTCTACACTTCTCCTTCCTCTACAAAACCATTAAACCCTACCTTCCGCCACAAGCAACGTAGCGCCTCTTCGTCTTCAACATCTTCTTCAATGAGAACATCGAACAAAAGAAGATCAATGTGGTTCGGATCGGTTTTTTGTTTAAGCTAAACATTGTATAATGCTAATTATTGAATGTGTTTGCTTAAAGATTCTTACTTGTCTCTTTTTTTTTGGTTCTTAAACTATTTTTCCTTCGATTCATATCATCTCTATGAGTCAAAAAATTGGATCATATGCTTCTAACAAACTCTAGATCTTTGATTTTTGTTTAAACTACTTGATAAATAAGAAACAAAATTGTTGGAGTTTGTCTATTTTGTAAATTCTCATGTTTGCACATAATTTTACTTTTCATAATTTGCCTGATGAGATCAAATATATATATATATATATATATATATTCTTTTTATCAG